>CAUYRT010103616.1:0-10218 GCA_963574885.1 Lepilemur ruficaudatus
AGAGTGCCGTGGCATCAGCCTAGCTCACAGAAACCTCACACTCCTGGGCTCAAGCGATCCTTCTGCCTCAGCCTCCCAAGTAGCTGGGACTATAGGCATGTACCACCTTGCCCAGCTAATTTATATATATATATATATATATATATAAAATTTTTTTTTTTTAGTTGTCCAATTAATTTCTATTTTTAGTGGAGACGGGGTCTCACTCTTGCTCAGGCTGGTCTTGAACTCCTGACCTTGAGCTATCCACCCGCCTCGGCCTCCCAGAGTGCTAGGATTACAGGCCTGACAAAGACATTTAAAACAAAAAAAAAATAAAAAATTTTGGGCAGCATGCCTCATGAACATAGATGCAAAAACCTTGAAATCTTGAAATCTTTCCTACATGTTACAAGTTTCCCCATGCAGATGGTACTGTTGGAATAGCAGTGAATAGCAAATCAAGTCCAGCAATATACAAAAATGGATAATACATTATGACCGAATGTGTGTTATCACAGGAATACATGGTCAATTTAATAATCAAAAATCAGTCTGTGTAATTCATCATATTATCACACTGAAAAAGAAAAACTATATGATTATTTCAATAGATTGAGAAAAAAATATTTGACAAAATTCAATACCCACTCACGATAACTCACAGCAAACTAAGAATAGAAAAAAACTTCCTCAATCTAAGAACAGGCACCTACAAAAAATCTAAAGATAAACATGTTACTTAATAATGAAAGACCAAAGCCATTTCCACTAAAATCAGGAAGAAAGTCAAAGTTACAGCTTTGGAATCTTCTGACTTCTGCTATTAGAGCCATGTTTTCCTCCACTGTTTCAATTTTAAAAAATTATGTTTATAACCTCTGTTGAAGCCCTTACCACATTTTATTTAATTAATTAACTTACCCTTCTGTTTTTCACTCTACTGTGACTTTTTAAAGGATAAGTCCTTTGTTTACTTATTGTTGTATAAATATTTATTGAATAACTCAATTATGAATTATAAAGTGTCTTAAGGATCATCTAGTTCAATCATCCTATTTTCCACTACAGAAAAGCACACTCCAGAGAGACCTAGTATTTGCCCAATATTCCACAGCAAAAGTTAGTTGGCAATAGTAATCAACTGTGTCTTTTCATCAAAGAGGTACAGTCTACTTGAACTGATTATTAAGTGAAATAGGCTTTATTCCCGTTATAAATGAGAAAATTATATCTGCAAAAGTTTAAATATTCCTTGTCCAAGGTCAATATTAAGTGTTAAAGTGAGGAGAACACAAAGACAGGAAGTTTCACATTAAAAATATTTTCATCTTTGAAGCAAGAATATTTTCCACTATTCATTTTTGGTTTGTGCAACAAAAACCTGAGTTTTAACCTTGAGAAAATGAGCTTAGGGATGCAATTTAAAGATCTGAAACTATGCCTGTATTTTTAAATGTGAAATACTCACTGATTCCTTGCCATAAGTGCCACTTTAAATGAATCATCTTTTATTATATTTACTTATTTATGTAAACACTCCCAGCCCTATTCTCTAACACAGTAGGGTAGGAATATAAACGGATTAAGACTTTAGGGAAGAAAAAAAAAGAGGATTGCAAAACTCAGTCTGACACAGAAATACATACCATCGAATTCTGGACAATTTTTAGACATGAGCCACAAATTTAGCTTTAGATTCCTTTCAGCCAAAGCTGACAGGGAAATGCAAGTAGACAAAAGATTCACAATGTCAATAAGGTAATATGTCTCAGAAGAAGTACAATTTTTCCTTACATTGAGACCTGTAAGCAATATTAATATTGTGTGACAGTAAACAACATTCTTTTTTTCACCTCCCACCAGTAAGCAACATTCTCAACAACATCCCTACAATAATTATGATGCTGAATTTCATGAAAAGAAGGAAGCTTAGGAGACCTATTTTACATTGAGATCCTTTTATAACTCCTTAAGAAAGGGGGTAAGCCCAACTAAAAGTAAATGCCTAAGAAGGAGGCTGATATAGGAGACAAAGTATGGGTCTGGCCATAAACCCTCTCATAATCTCTTCCTACAAAAACCTTCTAGAAGGTTAGGGTCATCTACTTTCTCACCAAATCAAAGCAGTAGTTTTGCAAGAAGGATCTTTCTGTAGGTATAATCTACTGCATACCATCTCCCCTCTCCTGCTGGTACAGCTTGTCCCAAATCCAAAGGCTAGGTTAGACAAAGACCATGGATTTTAGAACACACTAGTCGTCGTCATAAAGAGATCAGTTGTGGCCCGGCATGGTGGCTCACGCTTGTAATCCTGGCACTCTGGGAGGCTGAGGCGGGTGGATTGCTCAAGGTCAGGAGTTCGAAACCAGCCTGAGCAAGAGCGAGACCCTGTCTCTACTAATAATAGAAAGAAATTAATTGGAAAACTAAACACATATATAAAAAATGAGCCAGGCATGGTGGTGCATGCCTGTAGTCCCAGCTACTTGGGAGGCTGAGGCAGAAGGATGGCTTGAGCCCAGGAGTTTGAGGTTGCTGTGAGCTAGGCTAACGCCACGGCACTCTAGCCCGGGCAACAAAGTGAGACTCTGTCTCAAAAAAAAAAAAAAAAAAAAAAGAGATCAGTTGTTGCATAACATAAACAAGCACTGCTATTCCAACAGTACCATCTACATGGGGAAACTTGTAACATGTAGGAAAGATTTCATTAGGTTTATCTTGAGTAGCCCAGGATAACTTTCTTTGGAGAATTAGCCTTAAGAGATGGGAGACATTTTAAGCTCAGTCATGAGTTCATGAGAGTTCGTTTTATATTCTCTCCCCATTTTTCAATATGTTTGAAATTTTCCATAATAAAAACTAAAAGGAAAAGAAATATAATCAGGTTGAAGATCCTCAGAGATAAATGAATAACATCTATCAAAAATAACAAACAATTATAAAAGACAGACAAAAATAAAACAAGAATAAGTATAAAATATACCAATCAGAAATTCCAGAAATAGCAATAGAAATTTAAAGGAAACGCAAAAATGACCTAATTAAAAATGAGCAGAAGAATTGAATAGACATTTTACCAAAAAAAAAAAAAAAAAAGATGAATGGCTGGACTAAGCACATGGAAAAATGCTCAACATCGCTAGTCATTAGGGAAATGCAACTTAAAACCAAAATAAGACACCATTTCACATCCACTAGTATGACTATAATAAAAAAGACAGAAAATAACAAATGTTGGAAAGGATGTGGAGAAATAGAACCCCTCACACTTTGCTGGTGAGTATATAAAATGTTGTACCTACTTTGGAAACCTCTGGCAGTTTCTTTAAAAATAAACATAAAGTAGCAGGATGTGATGGCCCACGCCTGTAATCCCAGCTACTTGGGAGGCTGAGGCAGGAAGATTACTTGAGCTCAGGAGTTCAAAACCAGCCTGTGCAACATGAGACCTGACTTGAAAATAAATAAATAAACAAACAAACAAACATAAATTTACAATAACACCAAGAAATTCCACTCCTAGATATCTACCCAAGGCAATGAAAACATATGTTCACACAAAGAACTTGTACATGAATGTTAATAGCAGCATTATTCACAACAGCCAAAAAGTGGAAATAATCCAAATGCCCATCAGCTAGTGAAGGAATAAACACATGTGATATACCTATATAATGGAATACTTTCAGCAATATAAAGGAACAAAAACTGATACAGGTTACAAAATGAATGACCCGCAAAGAAGCCAGATGCATAACATATACTGCATAATTCCATTTATATAAAATGTCTAGAAAAGGCAATAGAAACAAATCATATCAGCGGTGCCTGGGGCTAGAGGTGGAAACAAAGGTAGACTGCAGATGGGCAGGAAGTATCATTTTGGTTAGATAGAAGTGTTCTAAGACTGGCTTGTGATAATGGTTGCACGACTTTGCAAATTTACTAAAAATAATTGAATCATACATTTAAAATAGTATGTAAATTATGCCTCGGTGATGCTATTTTTAAAAAATAAATAAGTAAAAAAATAAGGTAAACTTAAGACTGGACATATCTGAGATAATCAATGAATTGGAAAATGATACTGAGAAATTAATTCAAAACACATCGCAAAAAGAGACAAAAAGCTGAGACAGGGCAGAAAGCGTGACATACAGTTAATGTGACTCCCAGAAGAAGAGAATAAAGGAATTGTAGAACAACATTCCAAGTAATAATAGCTGAGTAGTTTCAAGAACTGAAGAAACACATGAATCTTCAGATTTAAAGTGCTCTTCTGTAGGACAAAGAAAAATCCACACCTTTATATTCAAATGTAAGTAACATAACTCTGAAGAACATCAAAGATAGAGAGAAATTGTTTAAAGCCTAAGAAATTATTTAATATAAAGGAAAAGTCATTAGACTTACAGAGATAATTGCTTCAAATTAATGAAAGTAAACGCAGTTTTCCCTTGACAGACGCGGGGGACTGGTTCCAGGGCCCCGCCCGTACCAAAGTCCTCGGCACACTCAAGTCCTGCAGTCCGCCCTGCAAACGCCTGCGTATGTGAAATTTGGCCTCCCCTCGCATAAGCCGTTTTGCATTCTGCTAATAAGTTATTTTCATTGCCTTTGGCTGAAAAAAAAAATTCCCATGTGAGTGGACTGCACAGTTCCAACTCGTGATGTTCAAGGGTCAGCTGTAATTGTCAACCTGGCAATCTGTGTGCAGCTAAACTGTCATTCAAGAATGAGGGCCAAACAAAAAGAATAGAAGAGAGTGTGCTCTTCTGATGTCCACTGAAAGAACTACCAAAGGGTGTGAGTTAGTGAGAAAAATGAACATTAAGGGGGTGGGATGTTCCTTGGGTCTACAAAGGAGTAAAAAATATAAAAAATAAAAATAAATAAAAAATAAATAAAGGGGGTGGGATGCAAGATACCAGAGAACATAGCAGAACTTGATGAAATATGTTGTTAAATGTTAGCTATAATAATTAGAAGAAACTAAAAGAACTAAAACTCTGTTCAAAAATAGCTAGCTAGGTAGGGCTAGGGAGTTTATCCCTACGTAATTATCAACGGATAATTACAGCATGCAAAGGTTCAGGAGAATGGACAGAGATACTGAAGAGTTTTAGACTTTTGAAAAAATTGATAATTAAGTAGTGTGGTAGCCAGCCTCCAGTGATGGCTCCCGATAGCCTCACCTCCTGGTATTCACATCATTAAATCGTGGCTTACCAGTGTGCCTCATAAAATATAGAAGTGACAGGGTTTTGACTTCTAAGGCTAGGTCATTAAAGATGTGGCAATTTCCACCTTGGTCTCTGTCTTGAATCGCTGGCTCTAGGGCAGTGGTTTTCAACTGGGGATGACTTTGTCCCCCATCCCCACCCCAGGGGCCATTTGGCAAAGTCTGGAGACACACTTTTGGTTGTCACAACTGGGAGTGCTACTGCCATCTAGTGGTAGAGGTCAAGGATGCTGTTAAGCATTCTAAATTACATACAACAGTCCCCTCCCCGGTACCCCACAACGGAGAATTGTGAAGTACAAAATGTCAACAGTAATTGCATGGCATGTAAATTATACTTCAACAAAGTTGTTTTTTTAAAAAATGTTAACAGTAGTGAGTTGAGAAGCCTTGCACCATTGCATGAGGACTATCCAACAGCCCTATGGAGTTCACGTGGTAAGGAACTAAGGCCTCCTTCCTCTACAACTTGCCAGCTACTGGGTCCTTGAGAGTGGGCGCTCCAACCCCAATGAAGCCTCAAGTGACTGTACCCAGCTGACATCTTGACACAATCTCATGACAGACCCCCAGCCTGAAGCACCCAACGAAGCCCCTTCTAGATTTATTAGCCAAGAAACTGTATGAGATAATAAATGTTTATTGTTGTTTTAAGCCTCTAAGTTGTTTTGTTGTTGTTTTTGAGACAGAGTCTCTCTATCACCTGGCTAGAGTGCCGTGGTGTCAGCCAAATTCATAGTAACCTCAAACTCCTGGGCTCAAACCATCCTCATGACTCAGCCTCCCAAGTAGCTGGGATTATAAGTGCACACCACTGTGGTCGGCTAATTTTTTCTGGTTTTTTTTTTTTAGTAGAGATGGGATCTTGCTCTTGCTCAGGCTGGTCTCAAACTCCTAGCCTCAAGTGATCCTCCCAGATCACTTGTGGCCTCCCAAAGTGCTAGGATTACAGGCATGAGCCACCGAGCCTGGCCCCAATTCTTATTTTCTTTAGAGTTGTTAACAGAGTAAAGTTTGCTGAATTTTGTCAGATACTCTTCTACATTTCTTGAGATGATTACACACTTTTTCTCCTTAGTTTCTATTAATAAGATAGATTAAGAATTTTCTGATAATGAAATACCTTTGAATTCCTGGAATAAACTTTGGATTACAATATATTGTTCTTGTAATGTGCTATTGAATTTCATTTACAAAATTTTTAAAAATTTATGCATAGTATTCATAAAAGAAATTTGTTTGTAGTTTTCTACTTAAATAGGTTTTTGTCAGGTATGAGAACCAATGTATGCACCACAAAAAGAAGATGCAATAGTTTAAGTAGCAAAGTAGCATTGGAATTACCTGGTCTTCAAAGACTTGGTAATATTTCTGCGTGAAACCATTTGAATCTGGGTTTGTTTGTTTTTTCTTTTTTGTGCTGTGCTTTATTTTTATTTTTATTTCTTATTTTTTGAGAGACAGGGTCTTGTTTTCTTGCCCAGGCTGTAGTGCCATGGTGCAATCATAGCTTACTGTAGCCTCCAGCTCCTGGGCTCAAGCAATCCTCCTGGCTCAGCCTCCTGAGCAGCTGGGACTACAGGTGTATTCCATCACACCCAGCTAATATTTTTATTTTTAGTAGACACAGGGTCTTGCTATGTTGCCCAGGCTGGTCTTGAATTCCTGGCCTCAAGCGATCCTCCTGCCTCAGCCCCCCAAAGTGCTGGAATTATAGATATGAGCCAGTGCACCCGGCCTGTACTATGCTTTTTAATAGCTATTTTCTATATTACTTCTATGACACTTGATATATTCAGAATTTCTCTCTTTATTGGTGTCAGTTTTGGTAAATTTTATAATGCATTTTTGTTTATTTCTCCTTACATTTTCTGATGATTTTGCTTTGGAATATTGATGCTATGTTATTTGTGCATAAATACTCCACTTGATCTTAGTCAAAAGGCTGACAAGCAATGTATGTATAAATACTCAAAACTGGTTTTGGTTTTGGTTTGTACTCTTTATGGTAACTATAAAATGCTCTTATTTAGTTTTGTTTCTTCTTTTTTTCTTTTTTTTTTGAGACAAGAGTCTCACTTTGTTGCCCGGGCTAGAGTGCCATGGCATCAACCCAGCTCACAGCAACCTCAAACTCCTGGGCTCAAGCGATCCTTCTGCCTCAGCCTCCCAAGTAGCTGGGACTACAGGCATATGCCACCATGTCCAGCTAATTTTTTCTATATATATTTAGTTGGCCAATTAATTTCTTTCTATTTTTAGTAGAGATGGGGTCTCACCCTTGCTCAGGCTGGTTTCGAACTCCTGACCTTTGAGCGATCTGCCCACCTCGGCCTCCCAAAGTGCTAGGACTACAGGCGTGAGCCACTGCGTCTGGCTAGTTTTGTTTCTTGATTCTACTTTGTTGGTTATTAAGATTATAGTCCCCATTTGTTTGTTTACATTTGCCTTAGATACTTTTGTTCTTTGTTTCAGTTAGCTATTGCTGTGTTAACAACCCCCAAAATACTTAGTGGCTTAAAGTAACAAGTTATAATTCTTTTTAGTTGTTACTATTTTTTAAATTGCGATGAGGTCTTGCTACATTGCGGAGGCTAGTCTCAAACTCCTGGCCTTAAGTGATCCTCCCACCTCTGACTCTGGAGTTACTGGGATTACAGGCTCGAGCCACAGTGCCTAGCAACAATTTATTACTATCTCTCATCTTTCTATGGATTAACTGGGCTCAGCCAAGCGGGTCTCACTTGAGGTCTCTCATGTGATTAGAGTCAGATGGTAGTCAAAGCTGAAATCATCTAAGGACTTGACTGGGCTAGATGTCCAAGACAGCTTCTGACCCACATGTGCGGTAACAGCTGAATAGTTAAAATAGATGTAGGTGTGGATGAACCTCAAAAAAATTATGCTGAGGCAGGAGGGTTGCTTGACGCCAGGAGTCTGTGGCTAGCCTGAGCAAGAGTGAGACTGTGTCTCTAAAAAAATTAAAAAATTAGCCCAGTGCGCTAGTGCACACCTGTAACCCCAGCCACTCGGGAGGCTGAGGCAGGAGGATTACTGGAATCCAGGAGTTTGAGGTTGCAGTGAACTATGATGAAGCCATTGCACTCTAGTGGGGGCAACAGAGTAATACTCTGTCTCACAAAAAAAAAAAAATTATGCTAAGTGAAAGAAGCCAGGCCGGGCTCACACCTGTAATCCTAGCACTGTGGGAGGCTGAGGCAGGAGGATCACTCAAGGTCAGGAGTTCCAAACCAGCCTGAGCAAGAGCGAGACCCCGTCTCTACTAAAAATAGAAAGAAATTAATTGGCCAACTAAAAATATATAGAAAAAATTAGTCGGGCATGGTGGCGCATGCCTGTATAGTCCCAGCTACTCAGGAAGCTGAGGCAAGAGGATCACTTGAGCCCAGGAGTTTGAGGTTGCTGTGAGCTAGGCTGATGCCACGGCACTCTAGCCTGGGCAACAGAGTGAGACTCTGTCTCAAAAAAAAAAAAAAAAGAACCCCAATACAAAAGATCATACATTCTATGATTCCATTTTTATGAAACATCCAGAGTAGGCAAATGCATAGAGACAGAAAGCAGACTAATAGTTATCAGACGCTGGAGAAGGGAGGAAATGGGGATGAGGGAGTTACTGCCTAATGCGTGTGCAGTTTATTTTTGGGGCATTGAAAATGTCTTGAAACTAGATAGAGATGATGGATGCACAACATTGAGAATGCACTAAATGCCACTAACCTGTGCATTTTAAAGTGATGAGTGGCTAATATTATGTGAATTTCAGTCAATTGTTAAAAAGTCGATGGGAGCTAACCAAGAAATTTTGTCTTTCCATTTGCCAAATTTATCTTTCTCTCAACATGGCAATCCCAGGGTAGTCAGACTTACATGGTGTCTGCCTTCTCCTAGAGCAAGTGTTCTAAGAAAAGAAAGTGGAAGCTGCAAGTCCTCTTAAAGGCTCAGAATGGGCATATTTTCACAACTGCCATATTCTATTCACCAAAGCATTCACAGCCAGCTCAGATTCGAGGAGGTGGAGGAATAGATGCCACTTTCTTCATGGGTGAGTGTCATGCATATATGAAGAGAAAATAAATTGATATGGTGGCCTTTTTTGAGACAAACTGGCATACTCTTTCTTTAATTTGCAACCTTTCTATTAATTCATTTTAAGTATGCTCTTATAAATAGATTATAGATAGGTTTTAACTTTGTGATCCAATTTCAGAGTCTTTTTATTAAATATATTTAGCCTCTTTATGTTTATTGGTAAAACTATATTTTGTCTTCATTTTGTCATTTAAAAATTGTTTTATTTTTTACATTTTATTTTATTTTATTTTATTTTATTTTTTGAGACAGGGTCTCGTTCTGTTGCCTAGCCTAGAGTGCAGTGGTGTTAGCCTCGCGCACTCCCACCTCAATCTCCTGGGCTCAAGTGAGTCGCCGGGGGCAGCCGCCGGCGTCGCTGGGCCGACAGGCACGTGCCCTTGCGCCTGGCTAATTTTTAAAATGTTTTTGTAGAGACAAAATTTGGCTAAGTTGCTCAGGCTGGTCTTGAACTCCTGGCCTCAAATAATCCTCCTGCCTCAGCCTCCCAAAGTACTAGGATTACAGGTGTGAGCCACTATGCCCTGCCTAAATTGTTTTTATTGTTACTTTTTTTTTTTTTTTTGAGACAGAGTCTCACTCTCTTGCCCGGGCTGTAGAGTGCCGTGGCATCAGCATAGCTCACAGCAACCTCAAACTCCTGGGCTCAAGAGATCCTTCTGCCTCAGCCTCCCGAGTAGCTGGGACTACAGGCATGCGCCACCATGCCCAGCTAATTTTTTACATACATTCTTAGTTGACCAATTAATTTCTTTCTATTTATAGTAGAGACGGGGTCTCACTCTTGCTCAGGCTGGTCTTGAACTCCTGACCTTGAGCTATCCACCCGCCTCGGCCTCCCAGAGTGCTAGGATTATAGGCGTGAGCCACCGCGCCCGGCC
>CAUYRT010103619.1:0-10211 GCA_963574885.1 Lepilemur ruficaudatus
AAACCTACACCCCAAGACCCAGGTGCCACAATAGGTTCACGAGACCTTGAGCCTAGGACCGTGGCCCCACAGCTGCCCCAAACACCTGCGCCTGGAACACAGTGCCGTGAAAGCTGCTTACAGGCCATGGCAGACTTGATACTGTAAAGTTGGTGGCGGCAGAAAGAAGGTGAGAGACAGAGTAGGGCCAAACAACGTGGCTTTATTGAGCGCTCCCAGGAGAGGTTCACGGGTCCCGAGGAATGGGGCCCGAGAAGTCACGCCCGTTTGAAAGGGGTGAGGGCTTTTATGCTATTGGAGGCGGGCCGGGGGCTTTTGGCGGGAAGAGTTGGGGATTTTCCACAGTGACCTTTGGAGGTTATTGAGGATTAGGAGGGGTTGGTGGTATTTTCGGAATCCGGGAATCAAAACTTTCTTATCTGGGTGGGCATCTGGGTGTGGTTATCCTTCAACTTGGCTGGGCCTAACAGTCACCTTTGTGGGTCTCTCCTCTTTAGAGAGGGGAGGAGGTGCCCGTCACCAGCCATACAGATGCTAAAAGGGATCCCTTAGCTAAGTCTCCCCATTGTGGGGAAAATAAGAATAGGAGAACCCCAAAGCCCTTGCCACTGAGGGCATTAACAACCTATGACGATGACACTGTCACTACCACAAACTTCTACAGCCTAGGCTTCTGAGGTACCCAGAGTTAATAGTGACATTGAATGTAGCCAAAGAGGCTGCATGGAAACTATACCACTGCATCTACCCAGAAACAAAGTCACCACACCCTTCCCAACTGGCACACTAAGAATCGATTGAGGTAAAATCTTTCTCTACAAAAACCACTTCTGAAGGTTTGGAAAAGGCAATTATTCCACCAAATGCATATACATCAACACAGGGACATGAGAAACATGAAACAGCAAGAAAATGTGATATTACCAAAGGTACATAATAACTCTCAGTAACAGACCTCAGTAAAAAGAAAATCAATGAATTGTTGGAAAAGAAATTCAAAATAATAACCTTAAGGAAACTCAACAAGATACGAGAAAATGCAGATAGACAATGCAACAAAATCAGGAAAATAATTCATGATATAAATGAGAAATTCAATACTAAGATATCATAAAAAAGAACCAAAGAGAAACCCTGTAGCTGAAGTATTCAATGAATGAAATAAAAACACAATAGAGAGCTTCAATAGCAGACTTAATATAAAGCAGAAGAAGAATATGTGAACTTGAATATAGGTCATTTTAAAATTACTCAGCGAAGAAAAAGAAAAAAGAATGAGAGAGAGTGAAGAAAAGCTGTAAGACTTATGGGACACCAATAAGTGAACAAATATTCTACTTGTAGGAATTTCAGAAGGAAAAGATATGGGAAAAGGCATAGAAAACCTATTTAAACAAATAATAGCTAAAAACTGCCCAAGGCTGGGGGGCTACATGGACATTCACATCCAGGAACCTCAAAACTCCCAAATAAATTCAACCCAAAGAGTCCTCACTGAGGCATATTATGGTCACACTGTCAAAATTCCAAGATAAAGAGAGATTTCTAAAAACAACAACAGAAAAGCATCAAGTCACATATAAGGGTATTCCCATTATACTAACAGCAGATTTCTCAGCAGAAATCTTACAAGCCAGGGGAGAATTGGATGATATATTCAAAGTACTGAAAGAAAAAAATTGGCAGCCAAGGATAGCATACCCAGAAAAACTGTCCTTCAGAAATCAGACAGAAATAAAGTCTTTCCCAGACAAGCAAAAACTGAGGGAATTCATCACTACTAGACCAAACTTATAAGAAATGCTCATGGGAGTCTTGTATCTGAAAGGGAAAAGACAATAATCACCATTATGTAAACATAGAGAAGTATAAAACTCAGAAGTAGAGCAGATACACAAAGGAGAATAAGAACAAAAATCAAACTTTATCACACAAAACTGCAATGATAAACAATAAGAGAGGAAGGAAGGATATACAAGACAACTAGAAAACAACAAACTGGCAGGAGTAAGTCCTTACCTATCAATAATAACTTTGAATGTAAATGAATTAAATTCCCCATATAAAAGATATAGACTGGCCAAACAGATTTTTTTTTTAAAATGACTCAACTGTATGCTGCCTACAAGAAACTCACTTCACCTATAATGACACATATAGACTGAAAGTAAAGGGATGGAAAAAGAAATTCCACACAAGCAGAAACCAAAAGCAAGCAGGAGTAACTATATTTATATAAGATAAAATGACTTTAGGTTAAAAACTGTAAAAAGAGACAAAGAAGATCATTATATAATGACAAAGAGATCAATTCACCAAGAGGCTATAACAATTCAAACATATATGCACCCAACATTGGAGAACGCAGATATATAAAGCAAATATTAGATCTAAAAGGAGAAAGATATTCTAACACAATAATAGCTGGAGAATTCAACACCCCACTCTCAACATTAGACAGATCATCTAGACATAAAAATCAGCAAAAAAAAAAAAATTAAGTTTAAACTGCACTTTAGACCAAGTGGACCTAACAGACATTGACAGAAAATTTCATATAACAGCTACAGAATACACATTCTTTTCATCAGCACATGAAACATTCTCTAGGACAGATCACATTATGTTAGGCCACAGAATAATTCTCAATAAATTTTTAAAAATTGAAAACATATCAATTATCTTTTCTGATCACAACGGTATTAAACTAGAAATCAATAACAAGAGGAAGTTTCAAAGCTACATACATACATGGAAATTAACAACATGCTTCTAAACAACCAATGAGTCAATGAAAAAATTAAAAAGGAAATTAAGAATTTGCTCTCAAAACAAATGAAATTAGAAACACAGCATACAAAAACCTATCAGATACAGTAAAAGCAGTAATAAGAGGGAAGTTTATAGCAATGAATACCTACTTTAAAAAAGACAAAGATTTCAAATAAACAACCTAACAATGCATCTCAAAGAATTAGAAAAGCAAAAATAAACAAAATCTAAACTTAGTAGAAGGAAAGAAATAAAGATGAGAGTAGAAATAAATGAAATTGAGATTAAAAAACAATGCAAAAGATCAAAATATGAAAAGTTGGTTTTGTGGAAAGATAAACAAAATAAACCATTAGCTGGACTAACAAAGAAAAAGAGAAAAGACCCAAATACATAAAATTAAAAATAAAAAAGGTGACATTAACTGATACCCCAGGAACACAAAGGCTCATTAGAAACTCTTATTAATAACTATATGGCAACAAATTGGAAAAGCCTAATGGAAATGGATAAATTCCTGGACACATACAACCAACCAAGATTGAACCAAGAAAAAAGAGAAAACTGGAACAGACTAAAGGAATGAAATTTAATCTCATTAAAAATGAGAGAATTTTTGGCTGGGTGTGGTGGCTCATGGCTGTAATCCCAGCACTTTGGGAGGCTGAGGCGGGAGGATTGCTTGAGTCCAGGAGTTCAAGACCAGCATAGATAACATATCAAGACCCCATCTCTACAAAAAGTTAGAAAATTAGCTGGATGTGGTGACACATGCTTGTAGTCTCTGCTACTTGGGAGGCAGAAGTGGGAGGATTGCTTGAACCCAGGAGTTTGGGGCTGCCGTGAGCTGTGATTGTACCACTGCACCCCACCTTGGGACAGAGTAAGACTTGTCTCTTAAAAAAACAAAATGATAGAATTTTCCTATTGAAGAAAAGCCCAGGACCTGATGGCTTCATTGCTGAATTCTACCAGACATTTAAAGAATAATTTATAACAATTCTTCTCAAACTCTTTCACAAAATTGAAGAGGAGAGAAATCTTCCAGACTCAATCTATGAGGCCAGCATTACTCTGACACCAAAACCAGACAAGGACACAATAAGAAAAAGAGAGAGAGAGATAGGCCAATATCCCTATTTAACATAGATGCACAAATCCTCAACAACTTACTAGCAAACTAAATCTAACAGCACATTAAAAAAATCACTGACCATGATCAAGTGGGATTTACACCAGGGATGCAAGAGCAGTTCAACATATACAAATTAAATAAACACAATACATCATATAAACAGAACGAAGGACAAAAAAACATGATCATCTCAACAGATTCAGAAAAAGCATTTGATAAAATTCAACATCCCTTCATGATAAAAATATTCACCAACTAAATATAGAAGGAATGTACCTCGACATAATAAAGGCCACATATGATAAACCCACAGCTAACGTTATATTAAATGGGGAAAAGCTGAAAGCTTTTCCTCTAACAACTGGATCAAGATATCCACTCTTACCACTCTTATTCAGCATAGTACTGGAAGTCCTAGACTAAGTAATTAGGAAAGAGAAAGAAATAAAGAGCATTCAAATTGGAAAGGAGAAAGTCAAATTGTCCCTGTTTGCAGATGACATGACCTTATCTATAGAAAACCCTAAAAGCTCCATCAATCTCTTAGAACTGAAAAATAAATTTAGTAAAGTTTCAGAATACAAAATTAACATGCAAAAATGAGTAACATTGGTATACACCAACAACTAACTAGTGGAAAAAGAAATCAAGAAAGAAATCCTATTTACAATAACTACCAAAAAAAATACTGAAGAATAAATTTAACTAAGGAAGTGAAAGAAAGATTTCTGCAAGGAAATCTACAAAAGCAGAAAGAAATTGAAGATACCACAAAAAAAGGGAAAGACATTCCACATTCACGGATTGGAATAGTTAACATTGTGAAAATGACCATGCTACCAAATGTGATCTCTAGATTCAGTGCCATCCCTATCAAAATACCAATGGCATTCTTCACAGAAATAGAAAAAAGAATCCTAGAATTCATATGGAACCACAGAAGACCGTAGATAAAATGGCATTGTACTTGCATATAACCTATGCACATTTCCCTGTATCCCTTATTTATTTATTTAGTTAGTTAGTTATTTAAAACAGGGTCTTGCTCTGTGGCTGGGACTAGAGTGTAGTGGTGCAATAATAGCTCACTGCAACCTCAAACTCCTGGGCTCAAGTAATCCTCTCAGCTTGGCCTCCAAAGTGCTAGGATTGCAGGTGTGAGCCACCATGCCCGGCTCTTTTCCTGTATATTTTAAATCATCTCTAGAGTACTTACAATACCTAATACAAAGAGGGGCAGGCATCTGGTGGTGGGCACCCAGGATAGGGCCTGCAAAGGGCATGAGAGGTGGGCACCCATGGAGGGGATCCAGCAGAGGGCGGGGTGGACTCCTAGGGGAAGCCCACTCAGGGGAGGGCAGTCAGGGAAGGGCATCCAGGGACCAGCACCCAGGAGGCACAGTGGGTGGGTACCTGGGGTAGGGCACCCAGAGGATGATCATCAACCTGCACCCAGGATCAGGCCTGCAGAGGGCATGGGGCAGGGGCAACTCACAAAAGGCACTTGAGGAGGGTCCTGGGGAAGGCCAGACTAGACACCCAGGAAACAGCCTGGGTGCCCACTGTCTCAGAGCAAGTGCAGCCCTGCACCTGGCCTCCCAAAGTGGACACCTTCGGAGTGGGGGCTCCCTTTCAGCCCTGCCAGTGGCCCCTTTCCACTGCAGAGACAAACTGTGTTTCCTGCCGGTGCAGCTGTACTTCCAAGCCATAGTTTGTGCTAACATTCCCCCCAGTTCTCCGGTTTACCCCTTGTTGCCCTATTTCCCCTTCCTGGATCTCCCTGTACCTCGTCATATTTGGGTTTGGTTCAGTCCCCTGTGATGAAGTCATCATGACTGTAAATAATGGTCCCCAGCCAACCCATGTCTGGGCCCCTGATTGCTTAGAGTGTTAGCTTTTTATTTGCCCAGCTTCAGGGGTCCTGGATCCCTGAAACCTCAGTGTAATCCCCAGCAGGTGTTATCAGGGATCCCACTCTGGGTCACTTCTCTGAGTGCTCCCTCAGTGATCCAGACGTGGGAACTGCAGCTCACCTCCCTGGCTCCTGCCGTCTCTCTCCTGTCACAGACCTGCTTGTCTTCCTTGTCTTTCTCTTCTTCAGCTTCCTTTCATGTTTTGGGTTTTAGAGGAGCACCTTCTTTAATAACTTCCTGAGCTGCATAGGGAGAATTTTTGGACTCTTATCTCAGCAAGTGGCTTACTTGATATGTTGGCTGGGTGTAAATTCTAGATTGGAAATTGTCACCAGGAATGTCATGTGACAACCTCATTTTCTTTCTTTTTTTTCTTTCTTTCTTTTTTTTTTTTTTTTGGTTTTTTTCTTTTTCTTTTTTCGCTTCAGCCTCCCAAAGTGCTGGGACTCCATTTTCTTGCTTTCAGCTTTTCCACTTAGAAGCCTACTGCTGTTCTTATTTCCAGTCCTTCGTATGTGAACTGCGTTTTTCTTTATCCCTGATGTCTTCGAATGTCATGATGTGTCTTACTTTGGGTCTTTTTTCATATCATGTCACCGTGCACTTAGCAGGTCTTTGAATCTAGAATGGGGGTCAGTGAAACACAGCCCTCAAGCCAGATCCAGCCCATTGCCTGTTTTCCTAAATAAAGTTTTATAGAAACCCTTCCATGCCCATTTGTTTCCATATGGTCTGGGGCTTTTGCCATACAGTGGCAGAAGTTGTGGTGGAGCCCATGTGGCCCTTAATGCTCAATTAAAAAAAAAAGATATCAAAAAGACAAGTGATAACAAATGTTGGGAAGGGGATGGAGAAAAGGGAACCCTTGCACACTGTTGATGGGAATGTAAATTGATGCAGCCATTATGGAAAACAATATGGAGGTTCCTCAAAAAATTAAAAATAGAAGCACCATATGACCCAGTAATATCTCTTCTGGGTAGATACTCAAAGGAAATGAAATCAGCAAATCCACACCTCTTAGAGATGTCTGTGCTCCCTTGTTCATTGTAGCATTATTCACAACAGCCAACATAGGAAATGACCTAAGTGTCCCTTGGTGGATGACTGCATAAAGAAATTATGGTATATATATACAATGAAATATTATTGAGCCTTCAAAAAAAGGAGATTCTGCTATTTGTGACAACATGGACAAACCTGGAGGATGTAGACTCAGTGAAATAAGCTAGCCACAGGAAAAAAACAAATATTGCATGATCTCACTTATATGTGGAATCCAGAAAAAGTTCAATACATAGAAACATAGAGTAGAACGATGGCTACCAGGGGCAGAGGAGGTAGACTGGAAATGGGGAGAGGGAGGTCACAGGGTACAAAGTTACAGCTATGTAGGTTGAATAAGTCTAGAGATATAATGTGCAGTGTGAGGACTACAGTTAATAATATTGTCCTGTACACTGGAAATTTGCCAAAAGAGTAGATTTGAGGTATTCTTACCTACCATTTAAAAAAGCAACTATGTGAGATCACGGACATATTAATTTGCTTGGCTGTAGTAATCACTGCTCTATGTCTTTGTATAACAAAGATCATGTTGTACACTTTACTATTTTTTTTTTTTTTTGAGACAGAGTCTCACTCTGTTGCCCGGGCTAGAGTGCCATGGCGTCAGCCTAGCTCACAGCAAACTCAAACTCCTGGGCTCAAGCAATCCTTCTGCTTCAGCCTCCCAAGTAGCTGGGACTACAGGCAAGTGCCACCATGCCCGGCTAATTTTTTCTATATATTTTTAGTTGGCCAATTAGTTTCTTTCTATTTTTAGTAGAGATAGGGTCTTGCTCTTGCTCAGTCCGGTTTCGAACTCCTAACCTTGAGCGATCTTCCCACCTCAGCCTCCCAGAGTGCTAGGATTACAGGCTTGAGCCACCGCGCCCGGCCCATGTTGTACACTTTAATGTACACAATTAAGAAAAATCATTTCTATCCTTAGAGAGTTAAGAACACATTGAACTCATGAACAAAAATAGGATTATTTTAAATAAAAATATTGAGAATAAATAATAGCTATTAAAAATTAAAAGTGTGATAGCAGAAATAAAAAAAAAACCCACAATAGTATGGTTAGTTGGAAGATAAAGTTGAAAAAAAAAATCTTTCAGAAAGTAAGATGAAAGACAATGATACGAAAAATAGGAAGGAAAAGCTAAGAAAATTAGGAAACCAGCCCAGGAGTTTTAAGATAGAAGAGAAAAAACAGAGTCAAGGCTATTGTTAAAAAAAATTGACTCAACAAAATTTTCCAGAATGCATGAGGCTAAATTCCCAAACTGAATGAGCCTATTGAACACCCAGAACAATGGATGAAAAGAGATTCAAACTGTTGTGAAATTCTAGAACAGTGGCTCAAATAAAAGCTCCTATAAACTTTCAAGAGAAAAATGCCACACAAAAACTGAAGAGTCAGAAGAGCACTGGATATGTCAACAGCAATGTTGGAAGCTAGAAGGCAATCATCTGATGGTATCAAAATTTTGAGAGCCAATTATTTCCAATCTAGAAAACAAATTCAGCTAGGCTATAAAATGTAAGATTAAATAAAAATATTTTCAGGTATTCAAGATGCCCAAATTTTCCTCCCATGTTCACCTTCTTAAGAGCAACTGGAGGATTGGCTTCACAAAAACAAGGGAATAAACCGAGAATAAGGAAGTATGGTTTCTGGGGAACAGGGAATCCAACATGAGGACAAGTGAAGAGAGCCCGAAACAAGCTCTGTGCAACAGGCCCAGGGAGTAACCAAACAGAATTGAGCAATCCTGGAGAATGTGGGGAAATTTTCTTCAATGAGTTGTAAATGATGAAATACCTAGAACATATTGAAAGTAATTTACAAATTTGGGGAGAGTTTGGGCTCGAAATACTGGTAAATACATGGAATACTAAGCAAGCAATAAAAAGCAATTATTAATTCCATGAAAAGAATAATCATAGTGTGCGCAGATAAGGAATCACAGTACAGTATGTACTCTCCTGTGAATAGCATTTACACAGTCATAATTCTAAAAATCCTGAATATTGAACTGGCCAACGTTACAAGATATTTATACGGGGAAATAGGTGTGTATGTGTGTGTGGTGGGGTTGGCAGAAGAGAGCTAAATTCTCAGCTTCCATGGTGAGATGTCAAAACAGAATCTCTAAAGATAACCAAGAAATAATGATAAAAACATTATTTAGGAATATAGAGCTATAAAACAGAATAATCAGCTGGAAGAGTTGAACCCTAAACAAGCAGAGCAACACATACAAAAGTGAACTTTTAAAAAACTACATAGCAATGAAATCAGACAACCAGGAGATGAATTTAAAAGAAAATTCTCCAGAATGAATGAGATATGGTAGAAATATGTTAACAAGCATTTAATCCATTTAAATGTAGGAATGAGACTAAATACAGGAATTATGATTACAGAGAGAATATAAATGCTTTAAAATTGACAAAGTAGAAGTAAGTAACAAAAAATTAGAGAGAGAAGGGAAATAGAAAAAAGTATAAGAATGTTAATTTCCTTGTCTTCTACTAAAGGAAATCAGTCAATACGATCTAAAATTGAAATATCTAGGTCGCGCAGTATTCTTCATAATCTTTCCTTTCTAACTTTCAAATAATCTTTTATCAACAAAGATATCTAGTGGTGTAAAAACATTTATCTCTGATGTTGAAACGGGGAGGATAACGCATGTGTGGGGCAGGGCAGATATGGCAGTTTTGCTGTGAACCTGAAACTGCTCTAAAAAATAAAGGTTTTTTAAAAAAGAGAAACATTCATCTGAAATTTAGCAACTGCTTCTACTTTACTTCAATTTCTTTTCTTCTATTAAAGTAAAATTGTATGTAATAACTTTCATTACCAGAGGCATGTATGTGATGTCATTTGATAAAAATTGTTTCTATCTACCTTTCCTCCATCTGTGTATTTCCATCCATCCATCCTCCTATCCATTAAAAGGGGCTAGACGTGATGCTCATCTAGTGTTATTAAATGTTACTTCTAAGTTAACAGCACTGTCACTTTTTAAATTCTTCTTCTTCTTCTTCTTTTTTTTTTTTTTTTGAGACAGAGTCTCTCACTCTCTTGCCCAGGCCAGAGTGCCATGGCATCAAACTAGCTCACAGCAACCTCAAACTCCCAGGTGCAAGCAATCCTCCTGCCTCAGCCTCCCACGTAGCTGGGACTACAGGCATGCGCCACCATGCCCGGCTAATTTTTTCTATTTTTAGTAGAGATGGGGTCTCGCTCTTGCTCAGGCTGGTCTTGAACTCCTGTCCTCAAGCGATCCCCCCCTTCAGCCTCACAGAATGGTAGGATTACAGGTGTGAACCACTGT
>CAUYRT010103621.1:0-11111 GCA_963574885.1 Lepilemur ruficaudatus
TGTATTTTCCTGGATGGAGCTGAAACCTATTCTACTAAGTGAAGTATCCCAAGAATGGATAAACAAGCACCACATGTACTCACCAGCAAATTGGTTTCACTGATCAACACCTAAGTGGACATACAGGAACAACATTTATCGAGAGTGGGGCAGACAGGAGGGGGGCGGAGGGGATGGGTATATATGTACATAATGAGTGTGAAGCGCACTGTCTGGGGGATGGTCATGCTTGAAGCTCTGACTCGAGGGGGGAGGGAGGAGGGCAAGGGCAATATACATAACCTTAACATTTGTACCCCCATAATATGCTGAAATAAAAAAAATAAAAAATAAATAAAAAACACAGTGTGAAAGGGGCACTGGGAAAGGTAGCAGCAAGAGTATTAATACTTAAAGATGTCTTGGGTGGAGAGCAGGATAAATTTGCTCAAGGAAGCGATGGGTGCATGCTTGCTTCCTGGTGCATGAACAGTGGGATAGTGGGGCCATTTGAAAAGTGAGAACAGCACGTGTAAAGGTCTTGAAGCCGAGAAATAGCTCTGGTTGGGAAGGGCAGAGATTCCGTGCTGCTAGAACATGGCGTGCGTGGTGGAAGTGAAGGGAGATGAGAACAGAGAGGTGGGTGGAGGCCAGGCTGGACCCTGAAGGCCTCTGTGCTAGGCTCAGGAGATCGGTCTTAAATTGAGGAGGGATGTGATTGAATATTTTATGCATTTTAGAAAGCTCCTTCTGGAGAGCAGTGACATGGAGTAGAGATTAGATGCAAGGTTTGGCAAACTTTTTCTGTAAAGGGCCAGATAGTAAATATTTTAGGCTTTTCAGGCAATAGAAGCTTCTCTTGCATGTTCTTTGGTTTATGGTTTTTTTTTTTTTTAATTTTTTACAACTCTTACAAAATGTAAAGCTATTCTTAACTTTTAGCTCACGGGTAGTACAGGAAGAGCCTGCAGGCTAGCTCTGGCTCACTGGCTGTAGGTTGCCGAACCCTGGATTAGAGAGATGCCCACGGGAAGGAGAAGGGGCTGGTAGGTGCTGAATTAAGGTAGCAGCGTGGGAGTGCAGAGGCGGCATGGATTTGGGGCTAAGAAGCGGAAGTGAACTAACGTGGAGACTGATGGGTGCGGGGAGAGGGGGTGATGGTTGAGACGAGGGGGCATGGATTTTGGAGGGCAGAGGATGATGCCGGCTTGGGCTGGTTCAGTTTTAAGTGTCTGCAGACATCCAGGTGAGCTCTCCTGTGGGAATCCAGGTGTGTGGGGCTGGAGCTGAGGGCAGGCAGGACCCGGACCAGATGCAAAGGGAGCGTGGTCCCCGCATCAGTCGGCACAGGCTGTGGGACACCAGGCTGCCCACATGGAAGAAGAACGATGAGTCTCTTCCTTATTCCTTACATCAGAATGAATTCCAAACAGATCAAGGATTTGAATGCAAACAATAAAACCACAGAAGTAGAAGATGTATTTTTTTTGTAATTCCAAGAGTTGAGAAAGCCTTTTTTAACTGTGATAAAAATCCAGAAACTATTTTAAAAGACTGATATTGTTGACAATATAAAAACTGTAAATGCCTATTAAAAAAGTAAGAAGACACACCAGGAAAAATATTTGCAACACATAGCATATATATGTCCAATTACAAAAGCATTAAATACCCTGACGGAAAAATGGTCAAAGGAAATGCACGAGGAGTTTCTGAGGGAAGAAGTCGGCAGAGTTAAAGAGCATGTGAAAATATCGCCCAATCATGGCAAAGTAAAACAGTACAAATACAATAGCATTTTTTAACCCTAAGATTGGCAAAATTAAAAATAAACAGCAAATGCGGTACGTGAAGGGTGCGTGCTGGGAAGGGAAGTGTAATTTCAAACTGGTGTCTCGTTGAACACATATAGCAGCATGGTCTCTCTGGAAGGTCGAGTAACAGTGGGAATCACAATTTAGAAATAAACATACACGTTGGATTAACAATTCAGGGTCGTTGACTCTAAGGAATTAACTTCACAAACAATCATGAATAGTATGCAGGGGATGTATTTCAGCCTCTTTTATAAAAGTGAAAACCTAGAAGCAACCTAAATGTCTGTCACCAGAACAACACAGTGTTGCAGATATAATCAATGGAATACTATGCAGTCATTAAAAATGATTCTTCAGTGTTACGGGGTCTTCGACTCTCTGCAAAGCTCACCTTCTCAATGAGGCTTACACTTAAAATTGCATCTCCCACCACCCAGTCTGCACGGTGACCCTTCCTTGTGCAACTGTTGGCTTTTTCCATAGCACTTTTCACCTTCTGACACGGTAAATGTTATTCACTATGTTCGTTCTTCTATTGTCTGTTGGCCCTGTCAGAAGGTAAGCTCCCCGAGGACAGGAATCTATGTCTGTTTTATTCAGTAACAGAGCTCAAGCCCTTGAGAAAGCACCTGGTACAGGCAGTGGACCCCCAGCACCTGTTTGCTGAATGAGTGTGTGCTTATTGATCTGGCAGATTGACCATGCACATAGGGTTAAGGGAAAAAGCAGAATAAGAGACATATGGCCTAATTTGCATATATTGCCTTCTTACAACAACGTGTGTATGCTCATGAAAGTGTGTGTGTGTGTTGTGTAGAGAAGAATGTGCTACAAAATGTAAATCCCAATCAGTCTCTGAGTTGTAAATTTCTGTGGGTGTTTTTGCTTTCTCTTTTAATTTTTCTATATTTAAATTTTCCCCTAATATGCTTCTATCATCTAAAAAATCAGTAGGAAACATAAAGCTATTTCTGTTTTGAATAACCAAAGCAAATGCTGCATAGAGCAACTTGGAGACGTTCGTCGGACTTGGCAATTGGGATTCACTGGTGTAGCGGCTGGAATAGTGTTCCCCTTAGATTCACGTCGTCCCCAAACCTCAGAATGTGACCTTATTTGGAAATAGAGTCTTTGCAGATGGAATTAAGGCAGGAATAAAGATGGGATAATATTGGACCAGGGTAGGCCCTAACTTCAATGAGACACTCTCATAGGAGGCAGAACAGACGGACAGACAGAACAGAAGGCAGAGGCCGAGCTTGGAGTGATGTGGCCACAAGCCGCGACATGCCTGGAGTCACCAGGAGCTGCAGAGGTAACAAGGGCTTCTCCCTTAGCATTTTTGAGGGAGTGTGGCCCTGCTAATGTGCCTTGATTTTGGACACTGGCTTTTGAAATAGTGAGAGAATAAATTTCTGTTGCTTTCAGCTTCCCAGTTCATGGTAATTAATTAGTTATGGCAGCCCAGGGAAACTACAAGGGGTGACTTTGGTGAGGGTGGTGTCCGTTGAGTTCACGGTGGGGGCTGCAGCAGGCTGCAGTGGGGTGGGGAGGGATTGGTCTGTGAGGGAGGGAGGGACAGCAAGTGTGAATGTGGGTAAGGGCGGAGAGAGCCGGAGGGGAGCTGGGTGAGTGGGGATGCATGCGTGTCCATGTGTGTACTCGTGTGTCTGTGCGTGTGCTTGTGTGTGTGCACATGCGCCATGGGTGTGTATGTGAGCCGAGGGAGTTTTGAATGCATTTACAGGCAGAGAAGGAGCCAAAGGGGGAGGTTGAACTCGTAAGGAAGGGGCAGCTGGGGGAGGCAGGGGTTTGGGGGGATGGCAGTCAATACCCACTACCCAGTGCTGCCAAGAGCACAGGTGGGAGGACAGGCTCACGCCGAGGAAGCGATGGGCTTCCTCCCAGAGGGGATGGGAGGGAGATGGAGAAATAACATTGCTTTCAGGGTTTGTGTCCCAAAGGAGCCTCAAATTGACTCACTTTTGAATGTGAATTTCAAGAAAACCCTATCAGAGCAGATTCATTGAATTGACTCTGCATCTAGCAATGCAAATAACTGAACTCAGCGTAATCGGAGACCAAGAGAAGCTTGGCCCACCTTGACTGGTCAGGAAAGGAGTATATAAATGGCTACCTGTGCACCCATGTTCATAGCGCACGGTTCACAGTGGCTGAGTGAAGCAGCCCAAGTGGCCATCGACAGACGGACGGATAACAAAATGTGGTCTATCCATGCAGTGGCGTGCACTCAGCCTCACAAAGGAGGAAATTCTGTCACATGCTCCAACGTGGAGGAGCCTTAAGGATGTTATGCTAAGTTGACATAAGCCACACAAAAGGACAAATACTGTGTCATTCCACTCATGTGAGGTCCCTGGAGTAGTCAAATTGGTAGAGACAGAAGGTAGAATGCTGGATGCCAGGGGCTGGGGGAGGGGATGGGGAATTAGTGTTTTTAACTGGGACAGAATTTCTGTTCAGAAAGATGAAAAAGTTCTGAAATGGATGGTGGTGGTGGTTTCACAACGAAAATGTACTTAATGCCATTGAACTGTACACCTAAAAATAGTTACAATGGTAAATTTTATGTTATGTGTATTTTACTATGATAAAAAAGAAATTGTGTTAAAAAAGAAAAGCATATATATTTCAGAAATGCGATATTAGCTTGTGACTGCATTCCCATCTTACTTGAAGGAGATGTTTACAAAGAGCTAGAAGCTGTAGACCGAGGAGAGGTGGGATTTCCCCACGATATCCATTCCCGCAGTTTTCGATTTATTACCAGTTGCTCGTCACTGGTACGGCTGGGCGTGTTTATGAGCGTTTGCCCTGTGAAGCGGACGCCGGGAAGCGCATGTGGAGAGAGGCTCCCACTGGACGACTGAGTCACAGTCGAGAGGTAATTCGGGGCTGCCGTTGCAAGTGGTGCCTCAAGTTCAAAATCGACAGTTTTCCTTTTGCTCTGATGTTTATCTTCTTGCATAAGTCCTTATCTGACGTTTTCCCCGTCAGGAACTGGTGATAATGCCTGTCATTTGTGTCTGCGGTGTCGTGTGAAGGTGAGATGGTTTTGATTTGTTCTGTACCTTCCGCTGGTGTGACTGTGGGAGTCCATTCTAATCAGAAGTCCAGACAGACAGGAGAGTTTAAGGTCACAGGTGTGTGCGGTAAAACAGCTCCCGTATCCCACCAGGAACTTGTGGCAGCTACTAAAGGGCAGAAAGAACTATGGAAATTTTAGCTTGGGGGCCCCACAATGAGAATTTAAATTTAGACTGTCCAGTTCCCACTGCAAGGTCAGAGCACTGACGCTGGCTACCCATGGGACAGGGTTTTGTGAAATGTGCAATTTCATTGCTTAAAAGAGATGAACGACAGGTCACTTTGGGATGGATAAAGGAGACGGACATTGAACTCTCTGATTTCTCTTTTATAGGAATTTCAAGAATCAGGACCTTGGACAGTGAGAACCATTAGGAGCCTCGCAGGGCCCTCATGAGCAGAGATGGTGACTGTCCACTACACATGGGTGCCCAGACGAGGGGAGCAAGATGGTGAAATCTAGTCCATGCTTTGCCTGCAAAGCCATGTGCCCTTTCTCAAGCCTGAGTCTGTTCAGAGGAAAGGACATCTTCTGTAATTTGCACAAAGGCACGGCATGGGCCAGCGTCAGTTTTGGAAACATGGATGTCATTTATTTTATTTCAGCCTGATCCTTTTTTTTTTTTTTATTATTATACACAAAGAAAGTGAGGCCTCCGGAAGCCAATGGACTTGTCAGGAACAGAACTGGGGTGCGCTCCGAGACCTGGGGTTCCCGTCTGCGCTCTCCACCTTCTGTGTCCTCTGAAGTGGTGGCCACTTTGGGTGTCCCCCAGGCTGAGGGACTGTGGACGTGGTGGTTTCCCTCTGAGAGGGAGAAGCACTCTAGTGCTTTGACTACTGCAGCGTGGCTTGGATCTAGCCAGAGAAGCACCAGCTCTGTGGCTCATGAGCTGTGGAACCCGGAGCCTTAGGTTCTTCCTGTACAAAATGGGGTGAAATGGCCACCGTGCTGGGTGGTTGGGAGAAGTACATGACATGTGCATGTTGGGAGGTTCAGCCTGGTGACAAGGCATTGGGCTGTGGTGCCAGGCAGGCCTGGATTGGAATCCTGCCCTCCCAACTGCAATCTGCTTGCAGACTGTGTTCAGGCCACTTCTGTGTCTGAGTCTCTGTTCTCGCAACTGTAACATGACAATAATAAGACCCACCGTGCAGACTTACTGTGAGAAACACATAAATCATGCAAGGAAGGCACCTGGTTCATAGCGGCCATCCAGCAAACGGTAGCAGTTGTGATGGTGCCTGGGTCAAAGGAGGTTCGCTATTTGCAACTACAATCATCACTATTTTTATAAGCTCAACATTGTCCTGGAAACTGTGGGAAATCCAGAAATAATCTAAGAAACAGATGGGTAGATCCATCTGGAAGCCGAGAGCCTGCTTGGTAACGCAGAACCTGCACGCTGTCCCGTACCGACGAGCAGTTGCATTGCACGCCGTGGACAGGGGACCCAGCGCGGTTTAGCACGTCAGAGACGGCGGGCAACAGGGGCTGGACCGATTGGCAAAGGCATCATCAGGGAGGTGGGAAATGACTGGTCCTGAAGGGAGGAAGGGAGAAGGCCACGCCCCACTGAATACCTGCTACATGCCAAGTGCTGAGCGGGGCCCGACAGCGCGCAGGGAGGTGTTGGCCCTCCGCACAGGTGAGGTGCCCAAGTCCCGTCGCTGGCTGCGGCGTGTGCGTCTCACAGGCAGTGGAGCTGGAGGCAGAAGTCTCTATCAGGTCGGCCCTACTCCAGAGTGCGTGTCCTTCCCCTTCTGCCACTGCAGACGGCTCAGAGGAGGCGTGCGAGTGTGAGCGTGCGTGCCAGCACGCGTGTGCAACGTGAGCTGAGCGCGGCGGCGGCAAGAGTCTCACCCAGCCGCGTGTCCCGGCAGTGCGCTCCCCCAGCAGCGCAGAAGTGGAAGTAGTGGAGTGATGGGTTTGAGGGTCGTACCCGGGATGAGGGCCGATGTGGAGTGGGGATGGTGGAGAGGGAGAAGGGACAGGTTATTATTAATCATTAAAAAAAGGACTTTCTGGGACTTGAGGTCAGATTAAAATTTGGTAAGTGGGAAAACCCTGGCGTCTCGTGACATCAGCAGTTGGGAGGGGGATTGCCAGCGGAGGGACAAACATTTATTGAACCCTGATGACATGCCGACACTGAGCTTTGTGGCCCCACGTGCTTTTTCAGGTTATTTCTCTCCTCTAATACATCTGTGTGGTGGGTGACATCTCTGGTTTGAGAGAGGTTGACTGCCTGGCCCAAGGTTACACAGCTAGGATTGTGTTTGGCCCTGTGCATCTGACTCCAAGCTTAAGGCACTTCCCATGAACCAAACAGCTCAGGGTGCTGAGTGGGACGGATGAGCCGTCCGGAGAACAGGGTGCAGACGGACGATGGAAGAACAGAGACCACCAGATACCCAAGAAAGCGCCCACAGATGGCGCCCAGCAAGAGCAGCGGGTGCAGGGGTGAGAGGGAGGAGGGAGTGGAGGTGAGGATGCTCTGCAGACGGGCAGGGTCCAGGGCAGGGAGGGCAAAGTGCTGCAGCCAGCAGAGGAGAGGCCCTTGGCTTTGGCAGCCAGGAATCCACCGGAGAGTCTGACCAGGTGGTCAGGATGGAAGTCAGACCGCGGAGGGAGACATTCACGGTAGGTGGAGGAGGGAGAGGGCAGGGTGGCGGGGGACAGTAAGCATGAGACCCGCTTTTCCAAATGAAGAAGGGGAAGCAACCGGTGGAGACAGAGCAGTGGGACCTTCTGGAGGGAACACGAACAGCATCTCCTGGGGATTGGGAAGAAATGGACTGAAGGTCACAGTGCTGCCCTCAGAGAGAAGACCAGCCCCTCCCTGCCTGCCGAGGGCACGGTGTAAGGCACAGCGGGCTGCATAGGGCTGGCCAGGCCAGTCCCTGGGCCCCTGCTCAGAAGGCTGAGTGCAGGCCCAGTCCTCTCCTTTTATCAGTGGACTTTGGCCATCCATCCTGGAGAGCCCACGAATGAGATCAGAATTCCCAGTCTCGAGGAGCGGCAGAGAGAGGTGAGAAAGTGACTCCTCGGCTTCCCTAGTAGAGCCGAGACGCAAGGCCTCTCCCTTAGATTCTAGAATTGTAGAAAGCCAAACCTTCTAAAAAGGGTCTGGTGAACTTTGGAGTGAGAAATGGGGAAGCTATTGCAGAATAACTGGTCTCCCCATGACTGATGGGCCGGACGTTTCCTGGTCAGTTTTCTGGGGCAAGACCAATTGGGACTCGCTTAGACTCTGCCGCATCCTGGGTGCTCACGACGGAGGAAAGAATAGTCAATCCACACCCTCACATTAGCCAGAGTTCCAATTTTAGACAAGTGTTCCAACCCACTTCCCACAAACCCGTTTCTGTTAAGAATTCTAGCAAGTGGAAAATCGAATTTCAGTTCCTCTGCTGGGGATGACAATAACTGGGTTTCAGAAGAAGAAAGTGTCCCGGGTAATTCACTCAGAGCAGCAACCACATAATCGAGGGTTCAGGATAAACCAGTCCCCACAACTAACACCTGTGGGCGTCTCCACCTGGTACCAGCAAAAAGGAGGCGGGCCTGGCAGACAGATGTTCCAGGGTATGCTGTCTGCTCTAACAAGGTGTATTTAGTTTCACAAGAAAACGAGTCTTTCCCTGCGTCACTTTCCCTCTTGACCTCACCTGTAACGCCCCGTCTATAGGGGTCATGTTGTTTAACTTTGCACTTGTGGAGTTTAAGCGTTAGCATTTTGAACAAATGAACACCGACCTTCCTCTCTTCCTATGAAGGCTGTATCCTCCGAATGTATTTCAGTGATTACACTAATTCCTACATCAATAAAACAGAATTACTTTTACTTAAATGTGGTTTAAATTCCTAGCGATACTCAATTGGAAAGCAAAAAGCCTACATTTCGCAGCTCATTAAACCCGTGTTGTTCTGGAGAAACCTGCAGTGGGCATTTCGGGGCCTTTTGAAGAGGAGTCTGCTCTCTGTAAATTATGGACATGTTTGTTTTAACTCTATTGAATTTCCTAATATTTAAGCAGGACATTTTCTAATTTCCTATGCCCAGGTTTTGCAGAGGAGAAAAGCACTGACTAGATTTGGGGTTCAAAGACTCAAATCCTCAGATAATCACACAGTGCCTGGTCTTGGGCCAGCGGCCAAACTTCTCAGCATCACAGTGTCCTTCTTCTAAAGACTGTGGGTAGACAGCTTATCCTACCAGCTTGCACGCTAAAAAAATAATCACTACATACAATTTGTTTTTAGGATAAAATAAGAAATTTCTTTTAAAAGAAAACTTTGATTTTTTTGGAATGATCTCTGTCCAGTGAGTAAATTGCATTGTCTTTTCTTTAGAAAGCAAATGAAATAATTCTAGTCCCAAGTGTTCCCAAGACTTTCAGCAGGTTTCAGTTAAGGGGAGAGCAGTGTCTCTATCTACTCACATCTGTGACTGTGTCTTATGAGGCTTGCACCTTCCCAGGTTTCAGAGAAGAGAATGACTCTGTCCCTTCATGTGATGGACGTGCAGGTGAGGGCCTTCTCTCAGTCTACACCTTCATTTCCTGGACAACTTGGTTTTCTGCAAACCGTGCGTGTGTGTTTCCTTCAAAATGGCCACCAGCTTCCCTTAGATACAGCTGAGCGAGAGGTTACCCAGTCTGGCGGCTTCATTTTCAGCAGTCTCCTGCATTGCACGCGTGTTTCTCCGTGTGTCCGAGTCATCGTGTTGGACACTCGGGGGTTCCCAGCTGCTGCCAGACAGGGGTCTGGATCTTCAGGCCAGGTGTGGGCTCCCCGCTTTCCATCACGCCAGGTTCCAGAAATATCATTTTTCTTCTCGGAAGGGCTTCACTAGCTGGGGGATACTTTGTTAATGCTATGTGGTGGGTTTTCCCGTGTTAGGGATGGCTGGAAGATGTTCCCATTGGGGAGGAGTCACGTGGGATGTGGCTCCCTGCTGCTGTCTCTGCTCTTACAGGCTACGTAGGAAGTCGCTGAGGCCTCAGAGGGTTCTGCAAAGGGGAACTCGGTCTAAGGGTTCCCTAGAGACAGAGCAAGGCGTGAGGGCTGCTTAGACCCTTTCCAACCCCAGAAAGACGCTATAAATTGGGCTAAACTTAGTGCTGTGCTGGTAAACTGGCTCTCTAGAAAAAAATAAAAGGAGCCCCAATTTATAGTACTTGCCATTTTCCATGGTGTAAAAATTCCTGCCATGGCTGATTTCAAACTATCAACTGTTGACCAGCTCTCAAAATTCCAGATATTTAGCAATCGACCGTCATGAGCTGATGTCAGCCCACTTCAGCACCCCCTGGATCAAGTCCCACGTCTTAGAAGTGGGGGTGGAGGGTCCTGTTTTGCTGGGAGGTGGCAGGGACACAAAGGGATAAATAACAGGTTCAGGAAACGTTGCCGACTCTCTCTCCATCTTGGAGAATTCTAGAACAAGTGAGTTGATTAAGGGCTCTGAGAAATCCTGTAATAGATCTAAACGCTCAAATTTGTTTCCTCAAACTCATCTATGCTTAGGACAACCTGCACACATCTTGGTCCTGGGGAACGTGTGTTTGAAACACATTTCTCTGGAGGGTTCCTGGAATGAACGAGGGGATGCTGGACAGGGCCACGCCCCACCGGGCCCTCCGCACGCTTCGCTCAGGGCCAGCCCAGCTGCCTTCCCTGTGACAAGCTGTCCGCGTACACGTGCACCGTCAGCGTCCCCTGCTGTCCTCAGTGCACCCCGACCCCCTTCCTCTCCTTGCCTCGCCTCGGTAAGAAGAGACGTGACTCAGTCAACCAGCAACGAGCAAAATGAGAGTGACATATTATCCAAACAGAGGAGGATTCTCTGACACAAATGGGAGGTGAGCTTAGACTTTGTTGCTAGACTCGGAGGGTAAGATGAAAGCAAAGACTCTAAAATAGAGTCACGCAACCAGAAACCGGGACAGCCCTGAGCCGGGCTTACCCACGGACTACTCCCGGCACTCTTGCCTTCACCAACCCCTTTTCCCCCCCATCGGCTTGGGAGTGGGAGGATTCTGTGTTTGCATGTGGTGCTGCCCCGCAAGATGGCAGGAAGCCCCCCAGGCCTCCGCACTCCAGGCTCTGAGTTTATCCCCCGCCAGCCCTTCTGCCTGCAGCTCTCAGCTTGGATGAACGGGGAGGCTGGTGCCAGGACCAATGTGGTATCACCGGGCCTC
>CAUYRT010103622.1:0-12366 GCA_963574885.1 Lepilemur ruficaudatus
TTGGCCAATTAATTTCTTTCTATTATTAGTAGAGACGGGGTCTCGCTCTTGCTTAGGCTGGTCTCGAACTCCTGACCTTGAGCAATCCGCCCGCCTCGGCCTCCCAGAGTGCTAGGATTACAGGCGTGAGCCACCGCGCCCAGCCTTTGACATCATATTTTTGTTTTTGAGAATCTGTGGCATGAAAAAGAATCCAAAATATGGATTAAGATGTACCAATATATTAATACATCACATTACAATAGATTGTCATACAGCCACTAAAATTACATTTATAAGAGTTTTGATATTGTAAGTTTCACTTGGATGTTTATTATTTAGTTCATCAAATATTTTTTGTACCAGGTACTGTGTCAGGAACGATGTACCCCAGAGGTCCTTGCCCTCAGACTTAACTCCAGTGTCGAGACTGATGTTAACAACCCAAACACCCCACCCACTTCCCTAACAGCACGGTCACCAGCTGTGACAGAGCTGAGACACACAAAAAGCATCCAGACCACCAGACACCATGGAAGATGCCCTTGTGTTTGGGAGATCAGAAAAGGCCTCTTTGAGGACATGGAATTTCTAGCGGAAACCTCAAGAAAAAGTAGTATTCCGGCTGCTCCAAGGAAAAGTAATTGGAGGCAAAGTCTGGAAGCGAGGAGAACAACAGTTGGAGGTTCTTTTTGCCTTCTAGGTAGGAGACGTTGGCACAGCCAAGGAGAGAAGTGGCTGTTTGCAGGACACATGTTGGCAGTATGAGAAAGGACTTAGTGACTGCTGGATGCTGGATAGGAGGGAGGGGGTGCCAAGAGTAACAGAGTCAGTGGAACACAACATGAGGTTCAGATTGGTAGAAACGAGGAAAGTTCGATTTTGAACACATTAGGTTTGAGATCCCTGTGAGACATCAAGGAGAAAGTGTTAAGGAAGCAGCTGAATAAAGGAGTCTGGAATTCAAAAAGATAGTCTGAGCTAGAGACATTGACATTGGGACATTTAGGCGTTGGCAGCATAGACTGAATTAGTTACTCAGTCTGTAGAGGGAGAGGAGAGGAGACGAGAACACAGCCATGTCCTGCAGAGCCCTGACTTTGGGGGAAGATTTAGAAGTTTAGAATATATTGTTTGGGGTGAGGCCCAGGTGTTAGTATTTTTTAAAAAGCTTCCACAGTGATTCTCAGGTGCATCCAGGGTTGGAAAACACTGTTGTAGGATGTTGAAAAAGGAGGAGGTACCAGAGGAATCAAAGGAAACCAAAGGAGTGGCCAAGAAGGTAGCAGGAAAATTAGGATGGTGCTTCATTGGGTATTTCAAGATGAGAGTGTTTCCAGAAGGAGGGAATGTGTCAACAATGCTGAATCCTGCTGTGTAGTTTAGTAACATGGAGACTGGAAAGTGTCCTTGGGTTCGCAAATTGGGAAATGGTGGCATGGTGGAGGTGGAGGTGGAGCTGGATAATCAGTGGTGAGGAAGTAGGAACAGCGCCTGTTGACAGGCGCTAGAAGTTTGGCTAGAAGTTCGGTGCTAGAAGTTTGGCTGTGAGGGGGAGTGGAAATATTGGGGGGGGCCCTCATTTGCTTAAGGTGGGGATTGCTAAAGCCTGTTTGAAATGCTGGTGGGAATGGTCCAGTTGACAGGGGAGATTAATGACATGCAAATGGAAAATGTAAATATAATATGGAGCCAATGATGTAAACAAAAAAATAGAAAAAACTGGTCATGGAAACATACCAAAATCATATTCTCTATGTTTTATAAAATTTTCTGGCATGAACATATATTATTTCTTACTCAAGGAAAATATTTTTTTAAAAAAAACAGTGCATGATGAAAGACTTTGAGTTAGAAATGGCAGATTGAACATGTGTTTATTCCTACCTCCCCAAATCCTTCTAAAACAAGAATGAAAGGACTATTTAAAAGAATGGGCAGGGGGAAGCAGTGACAAAGTTTGGGAATCCTAAAAGCAGGTGGATGGGTGATGACTGATGCAGAGAGCTGAATCTGAAATTGGTATTGGAAAGCTGAGAAGAAACCCAGTTTGTACCCTGACCCCTGCTCAGGACTCAGGAGTTAGCAATACCAGAGACTCTAGGCTGGAAATGCAAGTAAAGATGAGACTAAAAACAGAGGGTTGGTTGAACGTCTCTTAAAGAGGCAATTTAACACTCCCTTTTTTCCCCATTACCCTCCCCCAGTCCCTACTGCTGGCATTTGGCCTCTCCCCAGCCCTGCTCTGTGACCAGGGCTTATTCTCTGCAGAGGATGAAAGAGGATCTCTAGACATGGACACCAGGCACAACTGAGGGTGGGGTACCAGGGAGATAAGTGAGACTTGACATTGCAGATGTTGAGATCTACAGCTTTCTTCCCTAAACTGACTCCCCAAATGATGCTGATATCTAAGATTAAACCCTTGGGGCAGGATATTGGAAGTCTTACCTGGAGATTTGTGGGAACAGCCCAAGAGATTGCCTAGTAAAATGACCTTTCTGGAGCATCCTACTGGGAGACTCACAGTTAGCAGGCCCCACCCAAATGCAGTGAGCTCTCAATTCTTTTTTGAGTGTTCCGCTTTTAAGTCTACATGGACAACCAAGAACCACAGACATTTGGGGAAAACCTCTCATGTACAGAGACAAATAAGTAAAGAAATAAAACCAGAAAAAATATATTTAGAGGAACAGAAACCATGCAGAGAGGGAAAAAAGTATGTATAGATACTTATATATAACATCCTTAGATAAAAGAAGTAAATACATTTGTGACATAAAAGTATAATACCTATTTAAAAAAATATGAGAAAGGAATTATTGGAAATTAAAAATATAATAATGCAAATTAAAAACTCAGTAGCAGTGTTGGAAGATAAAGTTGAGCACACATCCCAGAAAATAAAGTTAAAAGATAAAAAAGAAAATAAGGAAAGACTAGGAAAACTAAACTAAAGGATGGAAGTCCAGCATCCAGATAATAAGAGTATCCAGAAAAAAAGAACAGCAAAAGCGGAGGTGGGAATTATCCACAAAATAATTCAAGAAAAAATTATACTTCAATAAATTTATCAAAAAATAATACTTCAAGAAAAATTCTCAACGATTAAAGACACAGTTTTCCAGATTGAAAGAGCCCACCAGTTGCCGAGAATACTAGATGAAAATAAACCTACACTTTAGACACGTCAGCATGAAATTGCAGAGCGACTGAGGACAAAGGAGATCCTACAAGCTTCCAGAGAGGAAAAACAGGTTCATACAAAGAAGCAAGAATCAGAATGTCCTCAGACTTTTCAACAACGTTGGAAGCTGGAAGATAGTAGAGCAATGCCCTTTAAATTCTGGGGAAAAATATTTTCTGCCCTACAATTCGATATCTAGCCAAACTATTTTAATTAAATTTGAAAGTGTAATTGAGATATTTTGAGATGTTCAAGGTCTCCATGAACCCTTTCTCAGGCTTGGGGGGAGGAGCTTTGCCAAAATGAGGAAATAAAGCAAGAAAGAGGTGTTAGGGACCTCAACAAGAGAGAAAACTGAAGGGACTTCCAGGGAGCTGACGAGGGGCATCCCAAGAAGACGGCTGTGCACCCACAGGCAGCCAGTCCAGATTGGGGCACAGCAGAGGTTTCCAGAAACTTTTCTTCAAGTAGACGAAATTGATAAATACCCAGTATGTTTGAATGTTTGGAAAGAAGAGGTATACGAAAGGGTCAGGAAAGTTTGGAGCTGAATTCGTAATAATTAACAGTGAGCTAAGCAAAAGAAAACATTAGCTCTAGGAAAAGCAAAACAGTTTTCAGGCATAGGAAAGTACTTACTGTGTACTACATAGTTTAATTATAAATAACATTTATATAATCTAGAAACGTAAATACCCAGTATTGATCCAACTAAAGTTATTAATACAATGAAACTGTATTGGTAGGATTAGGGATTTGGAAGAGATGGTCCTGACCTTCATGTCTTGGAAGTCAATAGATAATGCTTAAAATTGAAAACTCGAGGAGTAGCAATACAAGTATGTTACTCAGAGTTACAGAGGAGTTGGAAGTGATTGCCTTGTGGAGCAGGAAATGGGGGGCGAGGGGTGGAAAGAGCTTTTTAAAACAGGTTTTGAAGAACCGGTAGCCTATATGCATGTGTCACTTAAAAAAAAAAATTTAAAAATTCACATACCAAATTTTAAAAACCTATCAAAGTGTAGCCATGAGGTTGGAAAGCCAGTGTCAACCAATATTTATTTGCTTTGAGCTGGTTGAGAAGATTAATGTGGCAACTTACAAGCCAGTAGGAGTACAGGGAAAAAAAATAATGTGGCAACACTAGTTTTTAATTTCCAAAGGAAAAAATGCAGAATGAAAGCTCTCCATAATTTTCTCTCAAGAGTCAACAGTTTATCCTTCCAATTTTATGTGCACACATACAGTCTTAATTATGTAAGTAATACGTAAATACATTGTCATTGTAAGACAATTCAAACAATATAGAAGTACATTGTTTGGCAACTTTTTTCAGTATGTATGTTTTTTACACATTGGAATATAAGTGTACCTTGTTCTTTTTAATAGCAGACTATATAGTATTTTGTGTTGTACAAGTCTGTATTGATTTCATAATTTATTTAAATACTCTCCCATTGATGTACTTTCAGGGTGTTCACAAGTTTCAGTGCTTCAGTAACAGTCCTTATAAATAGATCTTTGTGCACTTATCTGAAACTTTTTTAGAAATGGATTTTCTGGGTGAAAGGACATACCCACTTAAAAATTTAATAAGTGCTGACAAATGCCCTTCAAAACAATTGTGCCAATTTATATGCCTTCATCTAAGCATGAGAATAGATTTATTTCCACACACCCATGAAAACAGTAGGTACTATTTATCTTTTTTGTATTTGCCAAAGCAATGGGTAGAGAAAACAGTATTTTGATGTTTTTATTTGACTTTCTATAAGGGTGATTTTTAAGCATATTTTCATACTTTTATTGATTACTAGCATGTCTTATTTTGTGAATTCTCTCTTTTTTTTGGATTATTCATCTTTATATTACTGATTTGTAAAAGCTTTTTAACTATTAAGGATATTAGCTCTTGTCCATAATAGTTATGCAAATATTTTCCCAGTTTGTTGTTTACTTTTCTATATAGTCTTTCTGTGTGTGGTAGTTTTAAATTTTTGTATGTTCAAATTTATCAATTGTAAGTTTCTATGTATTCAGATTTGTTACTCATTTTCTTTATGGTGTCTGAGTTTCATATGGTAGAAATATTTACTCAGGCCATTTTATTCAGTAAACACTATAATCATAGGCCGTGGGCCTGAGAGATTCTCAGAAATCTGTGAAAATACTTGAAACCTATAACAAAATATTTTTTGCCATAGAAACCAAAAAGAAAATTACTAAATGTCAATAATTTAATCTTTAACTAAATGTCTACAAATATAGCATTATATCAGCTTCATTAATTATTAAATTCAGCCTTCACAAACATTTAATTTATTTGAAAACAATTTGTAGGAGAGATTTTTTTTCCATCTCACAAGAAACCTTATAAATAAATGTAATTATAGAGATTAAAAACCAATCACAGATTAAGTACATTTCTTACAGCCAATTGATGTCAAAGCAAGTTACAAATCCTTTCAGAACAATTTATAGCAGAAAGATATAGTTGATACTGATTGGGCATATTCAGTATGTTTGGTATGAATGACCAGACAGCCACCAAAAGGGATATTTGAGGGTCACAGAGGTCTAGGAATAGATTGTCCCTCAGCTCAAAGTTGTAAAACTTATGTACCTGGGTTTCCAGTACTAGTATGATTTCATTATTTATATCTAAATTTTTTATTCATCAGGAGTTTTTTGTTTGTTTGTTTTGAGACAGAGTCTCACTTTGTTGCCCAGGCTAGAGTGAGTGCCATGTGTCAGCCTAGCTCACGGCAACCTCAAACTCCTGGGCTCAAATGATCCTCCGGGCTCAAATGATCCTCCTGCCTCAGCCTCCCGAGTAGCTGGGACTACAGGCATGTGCCACCATGCCCGGCTAATTTTCTCTATTTATAGTAGAAACAGGGTCTCGCTCTTGCTCAGGCTGGTCTCAAACTCCTCAGCTCAAGTGATTCTCCCGCCTCGGCCTCCCAGAGTGCTAGGATTACAGGCGTGAGCCTAGCCACATCAGGAGTTTATTTTGATGTGAAACATTGAAGGTAGTTTTTCACCCTTCTAGTCAGGAAGCCTGTTGTCTCCATTTATTTAAAACTTTTTGCTACTGGTTTGACATGCTACCTTTGGTCATAAACTGTATTCTCACAGTGTGTCTTAAAAATGCAGTTTGGTTGTCAGTACTCTTTCAGATGTTGTTTGGGGTGGGGAGACCTTTTTGGTGAGAAACACTGACTTCCTTACTGCCTAGTGAGGAGGGGTGGCACGAAAGTGTGAATAGTGCGTGTCTCAAGGCAGAAAGAGTTCAGTGCCACAGAGCAGAGCAGCAAAGTGCTGGGGGTTCTGCGGCACACGCTCAGCTGAGAGTACTGCAAGAAGCCTCGTGGAGCAGTGTGCATTTGAGTGGGGTCTTGCAGTTAAAGGTGTTAAAGGCACTGGTCTTCAGGCTGGGGTACCCATGCTCTCAGGAGACAAGGAGACTCTCCAAGAGGGGCACAACATAGATGGCTTTGAGGGTGCAATTTCCAGGTCCTTAGTCCATCTGTGTTCGTTTATGACACTGATCAGCCGAGAGCACACGGGACATGGGGTCCCTGAAATGTGGGCCCTCATCTCATATATCTCTCAAGATTTAAAAAAAAAAAAAGGCACCTCCTGTCCATCCCTGTCTTACTGTGGAGCATTTCTCTCAGGTATTGGGTCACCAAACAGATAACCCGGCATGTTGGAGTACGTGTCCAAGAAGCACATTGCTCTGGGACCCGATTGGCAAATTCTTTTGCAAGTTAGGTTGTTTGCAATATTTAGTTTTCAGCAAAATTGAAGACAACCTAATCAAGTGAGCTAATAGGTTATTAAAAACAATTTTTTTGGCCATAGCCCTAGGGCAGAAAAAAAAATTTTTTTGATGATATGTTAACCATGTGATTTGTGGCATATAATTCAGAAGTTCAGAGAATCAAGATAGTTCTATAACTAAGCTCCTTCCAGCCCATCTACCTATTTATATAAATGAGGTTTCATTTATAAAAATGAAGAATAGACAAAAATTGATTCTGAACTCTGTCTCATTCTACAGTAAGAATATTCATTCTCAGATAAGTGAACTAATTGGAAAAGACTTTCTATTCATGCTTATGAGAGATACATTTCCAAAAGTTTTTTGTTTTCTATCTTGGATAATTGTTTATCATTCTGTAGTAATAATCACTAAGGATAGCTTAAGCCAGGAAAGAATGAACACTTGGAGCCCTGTGGTTATTAGAAATGAAAGCAAAATTAAACTTTCAATGTACTTACACATTTTTGTGGCAGACTGGTAGATGAAGTGATCAGCAAAAGGCTTCTAAGCATAGAAATATGTTCTATTAGGATAAAATTCTGTGGGCAAAGTAGGAATGGAAATAGAAGTTCAAGGTGAAAAGGAATGATATAAAAATTCCAGCTATCAAAGAAGAACTTGTTCATGTGTTTTCTAAGTGAATAATGGTGGGTTTAAAATTGCTAGGCTTCTCAGATTCCACTGGTGACATTAAAGGGTGATGGAAGAGTTTATTTCAAAATATCAATATTTACAATACTTCATAAATTACATCTTTTGCAGTTACCGATGCATTTTATATATTTATTCAAGAAGGTGCAAAGGGGTACCTCGTTTGAAAAATTATTTTAAGGTACAGGCAAACAAAATATTTTAAGGAGTCTGTGAAGTCAGGGAAGAACTTTTTCTGATGCTGGAGTCACGGTTGTGTTTGTGGAAGGAGCAGAGACAAGGATTGAAGACAAAGGAGAAAAGGGCACAACTAGTGAGCAGAATTCCAGGGAGAAAAGTATGGGCAGGGTTAAGGAAAGAAGGAGAGGATCTCAGTTATAGGAGGAGAGAAGAGGGACACTACTTTTCCTGAGATTGGAGGGCAAAGGGAGGTAAAGATGGTAACTTCAAGCTAGCGCAGGAGGAAGTCAAGACTATAAATGTGGATGACTTTCTTTTTCTTTTAATAGCAAATAGGATACAGAGATCTTTGGAGAGCAAGAGTGGGAGACTCCCTCAATCGGAGGGAAAGTAGCAAAGGTCTGCATTTAAAGTTGTGGGGGTGCAACATGAGAACGTCAGAGCTGCTTTATATTCTGTCTACCTCCAGACAGAAGCAGAGTTGGCCAATCAGAGAGGATTCAAAGGATGGCCAAGCATCAGAAAGCACCCAGCTTTGGGTCAGTAGCAGCAGTGTTTAGCCTGGCAAGGTGATCTGGTTCCTAAGTGGGGTGGTCGCTTTGGATGGGGGGATTTGGCAGGAGAGCCTGAGGAGCTTCACCATGGCAGGACTGCGGCTGCTTCATTCATTCATCTTGGGGGGTTCTTTTTTTTCTGAGGCAGAGTCTTGCTCTGTCACCCCAGGTAGAGTGCAGCAGCATCATCATAGCTCACTGTAACCTCAAACTCCAGGCTCAAGCAGTGCTCCTGCCTCAGCCCCCTGTAGTTGGGACTATAGGCACGAATCACGATGCCTGACTAATTTTTCTATTTTCAGTAGAGATGGAGTCTTGCCTTTGCTCAGGCTGGTGTCTGAACTCCTGAGCTTAAGTGATCCTCCTGTCCCAGCCTCCCAGAGTGCTAGGACTAAAGGCTTGAGCCACCACACCCGCCCAGGGTTTGTTTTTTTCCCACAGCACTTGCCGCCTTCTAACATACAATGCGATTTATTTATTGTGTTTACTGCCCTATGTAAGGTATGTGTTTTGTTCACTGATAATATCCCAAGCATTAGAACACCTCATAACATATTGTTGGTGCCCAGGAAATTATCTGTTAATTAAACAATCAGTGAATGCATGAATATATTTAGGTATTACACATTTCCTCAACTAACGAAGTGATTTTCAACCTATAAGGGGGTTTTACACTTGCACAAACCAATCCATATGGAAGAAAATAAAGTTGAATCCCTACCTCACAGCATACATAAAATAAAAATAAATTTCAAGTGGATTAAAAAACCTAAATGTTAGTAAGACAATAAAAACCGTGTGATGCAATCTGACCATCTAGGACCAGAGGAGACTTTCTTAGCTAAGATGGAAAACTTGGGAGCCATAAGAGGAAGCAGGGACACACTTGACCACACGGAAACGTTTTAAAAGCCACCGACAACTTTCATGTATGCAAAGGGTGCCACACATAAAGATAACAGGCAAATGACAGATTTCAGGGGGGAAAATTGGAAATCCAGATAAGACACAATGGGTTATCTTTAATATAAAAATCAAAGAATGCTTGCAAATCGGTAAGAAAAGACAACCTGATTGGAATTGAGTCCAAAGTTGTGCTTACACAGTTCACACAAAATTAAATCTAAAAGGCCAATAAATAGAGGAAATCATATGCAGACTTACCCTGTCAGAGAAGTGGAATTAAAGTATCAGTAAGTCATCACTTTCTACTCATCTGACTGAAAAAAATTAAAAAGAGCAAAAGAGTCTGTTACTGGCAGGGATGTGGGGAAAGGGTACTCGTATGCAGGCTGGTGGAAATGTGAATTGTCACAGCCTTGTTGAAAAGCAGTCTGATGACATTTGTCAAAATTAAAACTATATACGCCTCCTGACTCTACAGTCCCATTCCTGGGAATCTCATAGGAATAAAACCACTATTTTGTGGTGAGAGATAGAAATAAATGTTTATTGCAGTATTGTTCACCATTGCAAAAGACTGGGAACAAAAAGTGAATGTCCTTCCATTAGGGAAAGAATGAATAAATTACAGTATTATCCTCATGATGGAATACGTGCAACATTTAAAGAGAACGTGTTAGCACTATAGCAATTGGTTTGAAGAGATTTCCAGAAGGTATTTGAGTGAGAAAAGAAATGTGGAGGAGGGGGGACATAAGGCAATTTTATTTTTTAACACCAACAATGGCCAGAAAATAAAGACAGGTAAGTGTGTATGTATTGTTATGAGTAACTACGTAAGCATGGAGAAAAATCCTGCTAATTATGGGAGTTACCTGGGAGGTGATAGCAATGAAGTGGGAAGTGAGGGAAGGGGAAGAAAATTAAAAGAAAAAAAAATACTGCACTAAAACCCAAAAATGTGTATTATAATCCCATTATGTAAAATGATGCCTATGTGTGTATGGATGCATTTGAAATTAACCTACAGACCTATAGGCAAGCTAAAAAACACACGAATTCAGGGCAATGTGTGTAATAGGATGCTGTTTAACTAAAAACAAACCCAAACACTCCTACGGTACACGCCTATGAGCTTGGAAATGTGGGTGTGTCGGACACCTTGACACTGGGACCAAACGGAGAGTGGGGAGGAGGTGGGCCGCCTTTTCTTCTTTCATCTTGACTGTGAGTGAGAAATTGTGTCGAATGTACCAGTTGCCTGGCCTAACTGGGAAGGGGAATGAGGGCCTCTTGAAAATAAACCCTGACAATGCTGAATATTTTTAAAAAATTGTGGGACTCATGGAAAACAAACTGCATGTATTTTAACAGGACTCTAGTTTGGGTTGGTGTTCAAATCTACAAAGTGTCCAGAAAATTCTATGTGTACTCACTGCCAACTCAATATTACATTTCTTTAGGGCCCCCCAAATTAGAACTGTTGAAATGTAAATTCTAGGGCTGCAGAAACCTGGGCAGGTGGCATGAATGTGTTCTGGACTCTTCTCTCCTCCTCTCCCCTCAGCACACGACGGGATCGTGATTAAGATCGAGGTGCAGACCAACGACGAGGGCTCGGAGAGTCTGGAGACGCCCGAGCCTCTGATGGGACAGGTGGAAGAACACGGCTTTCAGGACTCGGAGCTGGGCGACCCCTGTGGGGAGCAGCCAGACCTGGACATGCAGGAGCAGGAGAACGTGCTGGAGGAGTCCACAGAAGGATCCAGCGAGTTCAGCGAACTCAAGCAGATGCTGGTGCAGCAGAGAAGCTGCGCAGGTAAGTGCGGGCGTGGGGGCGGTGCTGCTGCAAATAGGCCCCCTGGTAGGCACCTGCCTCTCAGGAAAGCTGTGGTCCCTTCAGAGGTAGTTGGAGGCTGAGGGGGTGGCAGGTGTGAAAGGACCCCAAGCAGGGCCTCTGGTGCAGGTTTCCTGCCTCACCATTTCTAAGAATCTGTCTCCGGGCTAGGAAAGAAGTTGTTGCCTCCAAAGACTGGTTCTGACAGGACTCACAGGGACCTTGGAGATCATCCCCGCATTCTACAGGCAGAAGTAAAATACCCAAGGCCACATAGACATGGCAAAGCGAGAACTCCCCCCCCATGTGTCCTCGATTGCCACGCATATCATAATACCAGCGTCAACTAACTTAAAGATTTCTGTCCTGGAGAGCATGTTTTTAAAGTGACTGTGGTATTGGCTTTCTCTGGTAGAATCTAGTTATCATTTTTGTTTACTTATAAAGCCTCCGTGTGAGTGAGCCTTCTGCTCATTCTTGCTCCCTGTGACTTTGAGAACAGTCAGGAAGTGGGTTCACTGTGTGGTCATCCTAGGACTGGTTTGGTGATAGATTTTACAGTGTTGAACTCTTCCTACAGTCCTGGGAAAAGCCTTGATCATCATGGCATATTGTTTGAATACACAATTGGACTTAAGTAACTCAGCAGTTTTCCAACTATATTCATATATAACATGAACCTGAATTTTCTTTTCTTGAATCAGCCTCATCTGGTTTTGGAAACAGTGTTATACTAGAGTTATCAAATGAACTGGGTAGCTTTTGCTCTTGTTCTATATTATTAAAAAAAACGTATAAGATAGGAATTAAGTGTGTCCTTGAAACTTTGGTAGAATCCACTTGGGGTTTTGTTTATATGTGAGTCATTAACCATCACATATTTGTATATTATTTTTTGTATTTAGAAATGTATCCACGTCCATTTGTCTAGGTTTTTTAAAGTATTATGTTGAGTTGAATTTTTTTTTCATTTTATCTGCAGATAATTCCTCTATAATTTGCCTTTTTGCACTTAATAAAATGTCATGGACATCCTTCTTTGTCAAAAGATGTGGGTCTGGCCGGGCGCGGTGGCTCACGCCTGTAATCCTAGCACTCTCGGAGGCCGAGGCCGGTGGATTGCTCAAGGTCAGGAGTTCGAAACCAGCCTGAGCAAGAGCGAGACCTCGTCTCTACTATAAATAGAAACAAATTAATTGGCCAACTAAAAATATATAGAAAAAAAAAAATTAGCCGGGCATGGTGG
>CAUYRT010103624.1:0-10346 GCA_963574885.1 Lepilemur ruficaudatus
TCCGCAGCCGGACCCCACCTCGCCCTGGCACCCGTCACCCCTCAGCCCAGGAGTGAGAGGGGCTGTCCCCCACCGACCCACCCCCCCATCCACGAGGGGCCCGTTGGCCCCAATCCCCGGCCCCCGGGGCCACCGCCCGGGGGGGGGTGGGGCACGCCCTGGGGGGTGGTGGGGGCGTGGGGGGGGGTGTTGGGGCAAACGGGGCCTTTGGGTCGGGGGGGGTGGGGGGGGGGGGGACAGCCCCTCTCACTCCTGGGCTGAGGGGTGACGGGTGCCAGGGCGAGGTGGGGTCCGGCTGCGGACTGCGCAGACTCACCCCCGGAGTTCTGGGCTTCGGCTTCCGACAGAGCCAGCAAGACACACACTGCAACGGAGAGAGGGAGGCGGTCAGAGCGGGCCCCAGGGCCCGGGAAGGAGGCCTCAGGGCGACGCATTGGGTGAAGGGGGTCCCAGCCCCTCCCAGGCTCAAATACCATCCTTTGCTCAAAGGGACAGGGAGCAATCAGCTCGTCCCTGGGGTCCACCGCCCACAGCCGGGGGGTCTGTCACTGGCGCCTTCAGGGTGGGCTTTCAGGATCCGGGGAGTGGGGAGGGGACCCCGAGCCCAGGTGGGTTTCCCTCAAGCTGCCAGCCCTTCCGACCTGGGGCTGTGTGGGCAGCGGCTCGGAGGACAGACTGGAGCCGCATGGCCCTAGTTCAGATTCCTCCCCACTGTCTGCCTCAGTCTCCCCTTCTGTAGAATGGGGCTGACGGACGGCATCTGCTTCCCAGAGTAGCTCCGTGAGAGCGGCTTGGCACCTCCGAGACTTTATCATCCTTTCTTGAGGCAGAAATGAGGCGGTTGGGCCAGGGGCTCTCTCGGATGCCCCAGGCTCTCAGGTGCCTGCCCCGCCCCCAGCCTCGGGAACACAGGGACACAAGTGCGCACTCACCACACCCACACCTGCCGCGAGCCAGTGGGGACATTTTGCCCCGGGTTCCCCCCACGCAGGAAGCTGCTGTGGGCACCTGTGGGGGTTTGTGCGGAACGAACCCCCTCCGCGGCTCAGGGGGCAACCCCCTCCTAGGACGTGTCCCGGGGGCCCCTCTTCGATCATCAGGGGCTGTGAGGTGGGGACGTCCTTGCCATTCCCCAGAGAGAGACAGACAAGGAGACAGAGGTGGAGAGAAAATAGAAAGAGATGAGAGAGACAGGGACAGAGAGATAAAGAAGGAATCCAAAGAGAGAGAGAGACACAGACAGGAGGAGACAGAGGCAGATGGAGTGAAGTTGGGAAGGACGACAAGGAGGGTGGACGGGCAGGGAAGGGGGGAGGCGGGGACGGCCTGGGGGGACCCCAGTAATGCAGGGAGCCCCGAAGGGGGGTGTCGGGCAGCGGGATGGGCTGGGGACCCGGAGGGCGGCTGGGTGTGAGTCACTTCCTGGGCCGAGGGAAGCTGTGACTCACTGCCCCGTCGCCCACGTCCACCCTGGAGGGGACTGGGGGGGGGATTCTGGGGTCACTGTGAGTGCAGCTTGGGGAGGGTGTCGGGGGTTGCAGACCAGAGGTCCCCTGACCGCTCAGCCCCTGTATCCGAACCTGGTCCCGCTCGGGCTGGGGGAGGGCAGAGACCCCACGCCCGCCCGCCCGCACCTGCTCCCAGCAGCCACGCCCCTTCCCCTTTCTCCTGCCGGGATTCCTCTCTTCCTCCTCTTTGGCTGCAGGGCTTGGCTAGTTCCCCTGCCCGCCGGGAATCGGTTCCTCTTTGCAGGACACACGACAAAATGACCTTCCCTCGAAGAATGGGACCGAGGTTGATTCGTCGACTCTGGCTCCCAAAGCCCCAAGTAACTCCTTTAAAGGCAGGGGCTGTGTTTATGCTTATTCTACAGATGGAGACACTGAGGCTTAGAACCCGGGGAGAGGTGTGCTGCGGGGGCCCTCACCCCTCCCGGCGGGGACCCCAAGGTTCTTACTGAGGAAGACACCACTGCCAGCTCCGCCTCCCATGGTTCAGCTGCTGCAGGAGCAAGGGAAGTAGGAGAGGGACAGGGCTGCCTTGGCTCCCCAGGCTGGGCAGCTGCGCGGCCGTCCCCAGGCTGGGCCTCTATGAAGGTTGGGGTGGACAGCTGCCGGCCCAGGGCCCTCCACGGAACTGGCGGGGCAACTGGAAGCCAACAGGAAAGTGCAGTAAAAACACAGACCCAGGGGCGGTATACACGCGCACACACAGAGACAGACAGACACACACAGGCACGCACGCACACGCATGCACACACGCACACATGCACACACACATGCACACAGGCACACACATGCATGCACACACGCACACATGCACACACACATGCACACACACGCACACACATGCACAGACACACGCACATGCACACACACAGGCACAGGAGAACGGTTCAGCAGGAATGTAGTGCAACGGGCTTCCCAGGATGGGATCTGTCTATTGGTGGCAGAAATAGCCTTTGCTGTCATTAAAAAAAAAATAAGTGAAATAAAATAAACTGTTGGTCCCAAGAATTCCTTTGTTCCATTGATTCTATTAACCTGAGTTTCCATAAAAAATTTAAATAATTTAAAAATGTTTAAAGGTTTTAAGGAGCAGCATTCAGAGGAAGCGAAGGAAAGAGAGTTAGAAGGAGCAGGGTGGCGAGGCCAGCTGGGGAAGGGGAACAGCTGCGGGGATGGCAGTGGGGGTGGAGAACTGGCAGCCACCCACAGGAAGCTCTGCAGCCCTGAGCTGGGAAGACTGTGTGACACTTGATCGCATTTCTGTCACTTTCTTGAAGCTCTCAGTCTCTTCCCCATTTCGCAAAGGCTTCTGGGTACGGCAGGCTGGGTGTGCTGATGCCTGGTCAAGGGTGGGCTTGGGGGCACTGCACTCGGGGACATCCTAGAATCCTTCCGGAGACTTGCAGGGCAGGAAGGGGGTTTAGGCTGGGTGCCCGAGTCTACCTCGTCCCAAGCCTCAGTTTCCCCATCGGGGCCTCCTCTCTCATGGATTTTCTGGGTCCTTGGAAATAAGGTTACGCACAGCCAGTGCCAGAAATAATCGATGTGTTCCAAGAGCCAGGGATGTCGGTAAGAATAAACCCACCCACTTCCCCCAGAGCACCCTGCTTACTGGGTCAGGGGTCTCCCTTTGACAAGTGTGGAAAATAGTTTAGAGGGTTTTCAAAAAGGTAAACGTGGCTTTAACCGGGGACCCAGTCATTCTACTCCTAGGTACACATGCCCTCGGGAACCAAAAGTAGGGACTGAAACAGATATTTGTACACCCGTGTTCGTAGCAGGCGCGATTCACAATTGCCATAAAAAGCAACTTTTTTTTTTTTTTTTAGAGACAGAGTCTTACTCTGTTGCCCGGGCTACAGTGAGTGCCATGGCTCCAGCCTAGCTCACAGCAACCTCACACTCCTGGGCTCAGGCGATCCTCCTGCCTCAGCCTCCCAAGTAGCTGGGACTACAGGCATGCGCCACCATGCCTGGCTAATTTTTTCTATATATTTTTAGTTGGCCAATTAATTTCTTTCTATGTATAGTAGAGACTAGGTCTCGCTCTTGCTCAAGCTGGTTTCGAACTCCTGACCTTGAGCAATCCACCCGCCTCGGCCTCCCAGAGTGCTAGGATTACAGGCATGAGCCACTGCGAAAAGCAACTTTTTAATCTTCCATAAAAAGGAATGAAGTACTGGTCCACAGCACAGTGCGCTTCACAAACATGATGCTGAGTGAAAGAAACCAGACACAAAAGGTCACAGATTGCCTGAGTCCATTTCTACGAAATGTCCAGAATAGGCAAATTTGCAGAGACAGAAAGCAGATGAGTGATTGCCAGGGGCTAAGGGAGGGGGAGTGGGCAGTGGCTGCCGATGGGGACGGGTTTCCTTTTGGGGTGATAAACATGTCACTAGAACTAGATAGGGATGTTGGTTGCAACACTGGGAAAGTACTAAGTGCTACTGAATTATTCCCTTCATTTTCTTTAGTAGAGACAGGGTCTTGCTCTTTCTCAGGCTGGTCTTGAACTCCTAACCTTGAGCGATCCTCCCGCCTCAGCCTCCCAGAGTGCTCGGATTACAGGTGTGAGCCACCATACCCGGCCCCTTTTACAGATTTCACAGTCGTGCATTCACTCAACAAACACTGAGTGCCAGATGTTGTTCTAGGCACTGGAGGACGTAGGTGTGAACACGCCGGACCCAGTGGAAGAGGGAACTAGGAACATGGAAAATAGGAACATTCTGGGAAACATTAGAACATTCTGGGACCACTAAGCAGGCTAGGCAAGGAGGAGGGGTGATGGGGTTTCCAAAGTAAAGAGGGCTGCCGGGGAAGGACTTGCAGAGGAGGTGACGTCTGAGGAAAAACTTGAGGGAGTGAGGGAGGAGCCATGAGAATGTCTGGGGAAGGGTGTTCCTGTTCGTGTCCTGAGTGTGTCCTCTCCTGTCCCCGTAATCCATGATGGCCCCTGCGAAGCACCTGGGCCCAGGACCCTCCTTGGCAGCTGTCTCTGTACCCCTCAGTGGCCCCGCCTGAACCTGCTCCGAGCCCTCGGTCGATGCTTAGAATCACGGGGCAGGAAGGCCTGTGTGTCACTTCACAGGTGGGGAAACCGAAGGCAGAGTAGGGAGGGACTGCCCAGGGCCACACCGATGGGGCAGAGAAAGGGCTGCCTGTGTCCTCTACCATATTGGGGTGGCGGCGAGGGCTCTGGGTAAGTTCCTGGGTGTACACTCTGTCATCCGTCACCTGGACCAGCTTGATCGCCTACACTCTGGTTCCTCCTCCAGAGGGCGCCTGTGAACACCTGAGTCAGGGCACACCTCTCCTCTGCTCAAGAACCCTCCATGGCTCCCATCTCACTCACAGCAAAAGCCCAAGTGCTCTCCGCAGCCCACAAAGCCCTGTACAATCTGTCCTGTTGCCTACCTGCCCTCACTTCTTCCCACTCTCTCCTTGTCACTCACTCCTTCCAGCCACACTGGCCTCCTCTTCCTCTTCCTCCATCACTGCAGGCACATTTCCACCTCAGGGCCTTTGCACAGGCTGTTCCCTCTGACTATTCTGCTCTTTTCCTCCCGGACATCCACACATTTCCCCCCTCCCCACCTCTTTCAGGTCTTTGTTCAACCATCACCTCCTCACTGAGGCCATCATGACTTCCCTGCCTCTTTGAACTTGCAACTATCTCCGCTCTTCCTTTTCCCCAAAGCACCGATCTCCTCCCAAGTCAGTGCGCAACCTCTGCACCTGTACCTGTCGCTCACTGCATGCTTCCCTGCAACGCGCGGCAGCCCAAGTCTTGGCTGTATCCCTGAGTCCTCAGTGTGCCTGGTACACAGCCGGTGCTCAATAATGGTTGCCTAAGTGAATGTCAAAGGCTGAGCTTATTACGGCTATATCTTGGACACCTTTAAAGACTTACTTTTCTCTTTCGGTTTCTTTTCATTTCATTTCCTTTCGTCTCTCTTGGTAGCAGAGAACCCCATCTCTTCTATCCGGGCTTGGATGGGGGGCGAGGCTGCCGCTGGCTGCGCGCTGAGAGCCCAGGCTCAGCCCCGGGACTGCGTGACCCCTCCATTTGCACCTGGGTCCCTTCTCCTCCTCAACCTCCTCCCAGCTCCGAGCCTCTGACAGGCAACAGCACGAACCGAATGTAATACCACCCCCCCCAACGACTATGGGTCCTTTCCCTGTCACTTTCTACTTATGGCAATGGCCCTGGCTTTCTTTTGTGGCGGAGGCATAAAAGTTCCTTTTCCAAATGCATTCATTTAAGAATTTTTAAAAAGGAAAAGCAACGTTGATTGAAGGGAAAATCTGTGGTCCGTGGAGATGCTTCAAGTGCTGGAGGCGGGGAGGGCTGAATGACGTGCGTGAGCCTCAGATCAACTCCACGCAGCGTGCATGAAGTCGCCTTAGCCGAAATTGTCCCCAGAGTGGTGCCACCGAGAGTTGAGGGGGAGAAGGGCCCCTCTGGGCAGACGGCATCGATTTTTCTGAGTGGTGGGAGGAGGCATTTTTCTGAGAGCATTTCTGGTCAGAGCCCCCAGATGTAAGAGCAAGGGTGTCCCTACGGCTTTGTGGGATCCTTGCTGTGGGTCTTAGTGACAAAGTGCAATGGCAATCTGGCAATCCCCTGGTGGCTATGCTGCCTCCACAACAGCCCCTGGTCCCCCGCTGGCAGGCAGCCCTGGGGATGCGGTTGTCTGCCTGCCACCCACGAGGCCAGGCGACCTTAGTATTGGTAAGAAGATTGGCACTCACGCCCTGAGCTTCCTTCCTCTGAAAAGGAATCATGAATACACCGGGCCATGGACAAAGGGCCAATAGCACTTGAAAAGCTACTTTACCTCACTATTACCTCACTAATCATCAGGGAAATGCGAATCGCAATCACACCCACTAGGATGGCTACTCTCCCCAAACCAGAAAATAATAAGTGTTGACAAGGAAGCGGAGACATTGGAACCCTTGTGCACTGTTGGTGGGAATGTAAAGTGGTAAAGCCACTGTGGAAAACAAAGGCTCCTCAAAAAAAAAAAAAATACATACGGAATTACCATATGATCCAGGAATTCAACTTCTGGGCATATGCCTAAAAAAATTGAAAACAAGGTTCAAAGAGACGCTTATACAGCCATGTTCATAGCAGCATTATTCACAACAGCGAAAAGTTGGAAGCACCCCGTTTTCATGGATGGATGAATGGGCACAAAACGTGGTAGACGGATGGAATATTATTTGGCCTTTAAAAGGAGGAAACCTTGAGGACATGACACTAAATAAGTCAGTCCCAAAAGCACAAATACTGTACAATTCCACTTACACGCAGTAACTAAATTAGTCAAATCCACAGACACAGAAAGTAGCAGGGTGGTTGCCAGGGTGTGGGGGGATGGGGAGTTGTTTGTGGGTAGAGTTTCAGTTTTACAAGACGAAAAAGTTCCGGAGATAGACGGTGGTGTTGCTAGAACAACAATGTGCATGTAGTTAATGCCACTGAACTGTCTGCTGAAAATAGTTAAGATGGTAAATGTTACGTTATGTGTATCTTACCAGGATTATTTTAAAAATCCAGGTCTGGAGGGTTAAGAGAGAACTGAGACAGGACTCCTCAGCCTGCGGGTCAAGGGTGATCAGTCTGTCCAAGGAGTCAATACCAATTATACCCTTGACCTCTCCAGGGGACGCAGCTGTGGTCATTGGGGGCTGTTCGCCAATATTCTAGCTCTTTCTCTTTCCAGGTACAAAGTGAGCAGGCATTGCCCCGCCCACTTATCTGGCCATGTGACTTGCTCGGACCAGTGAAACGTGAGCAGGTTTGACACATGGCACTTCTGGGCAGAAGCTTTAAGAGCTGTGAGAATCAGGCTGTTTCTTTTCCTCCTGCCATGGCACCCAGGAACGTGCCAGATGGTGGCCAGGCGAGAAGTGAAATCTCTGACATTCGAAGCCCCTCAGATTTGGGGCTTGCTTGTTGCTGCAGCAGAACTTAGCCTATGCTGACCCAGCTGTGGCAGCAGAGGCCATGGGTCCCCCAGACCCCCTGAGCCCTCTGCTGTGCGTGCTGATGGTCTCAGCCGTAAACCCCAGGGCTGGACCTGGGTGACGCAAGGCAGACACCTGCTTCAGAAGCAAAAGTTCAGGAGGCGCCAAAGAACTTGACAGTCAGGATAAATATTTTAACGTGATATTTTTAGAAACTCAAGATTAATACCAAAAAAGCCATGGATGAATAAAATAGCACAGTTTTATTTATTTAATGAATTTATTTGTTGAGATGGGAGTGTCTTGATATGTTGCCCAGGCTGGTCTCAAACTCCTGGGCTCAAGGGACCCTCCTGCCTCAGCCTCACTGGAGCACTCCTCGCATGCTCTGCGGCTGGTGTCTCAGGCCTGGAGGGCAGCCCGCGGGGCACCCCGAGGCACCCAGCAGAGGGCCCAGCAATCCCGCGCTGCAGCCACCACGTGCCGGCAATGCCCACGGCCTGAGAGAATTGGTTAGCCGTGACTTCGCGTTCGTGGGTCTTTGTGCGCATGCGCGGTGACGCCGCCACATGCTGGCAACGCCAACGGCCTGAGAATTCGTTAGCCGTGACTTCGCATGGGTCTTTATGCGCATGCGCGGAGACGCCGCCACGTGCTGGCAATGCCAACGGCCTGAGAGAATGCGTTAGCGGAGGCGTGTGCGTCTTTGTGCGCACGCGCGGCGATGACGCGGGCTGAGCTGTGCACGCGCACTGTCTAACCGTTGGCTTTGCCTCACCTGGTCTGACCGGGGGGAAGGCAAGGAGCTTGCTCGTCACAGGTGTCGGCCAGACTGCGTTGGCTTGCTAGCCTTGGGCTACGGAGACGGAGCAAAAGTGAGGAAGAGCTCAGGTGTCTGCAGACCCGGAAGGCTCCACCCGAAAGACACTTTCGGCTTGAGCCGCCGAGATGGGGTCGAGGCGCATCGCCCCTTCGAGGCCGGCCGACCCTCACCTGCCTGACAAAGGCGGCAACATCTTCTCGCCCCCGGGATATGCCCTCTGCTCGAAACACCTGGGGAAGCTCCACAGAGCTGTGCACTACGGCAACCTGGAGGAACCGCAGAGGATATTTTCCAGTGACGAACGGGCGCTGAATAAGAGAGACAAGAAGAACAGGTAGGAGGAGCCGCGGGCCCGGGCGGGGGGCGGCGGGAGCCCAGCCCTCTGGTCCCCCCAGGAGCCGGGCCCGTCCCCTCCGGGGCTCCTGAGCGCCTGGGGTGGGGGAACCCTGCAGGGGCCCCGCTCCCAAGCCCCCTTCGCCAGCGGCTTAGCAAAAGCAAAACTGCGTTCGAAAATCGAAGTCAGAATTAACTTTGTTTAAAAAATGCGTTGTTGTAGTTTCAGCCCTCGTTTTTCATGGTACGTTTTAAAACTAAAATTTCCTACAATGCCAGCCATGTGAAAAGAACTGCCAGAGACCTGTTGTATATACCACATTTCATTTAATGTAGGTCGGCATGGATTGTGTGATGCCCCATTATCTTATGTGTCAGGAACGTGATTTAAAACATGCTGCGCGTTATAGCTACAATAAATCATGAATTGCAAGTGGCATTCCGGTGTCAGAGGTGTTAAAATGTGAAAAAATGAGCACCTTACTACCATGGAAATACAGTTGTGTCTCTACTCTTTAAAGTTTACCACAAGGCAGATATTAATTGTATCATTTTACTTCATCAGAATGTCATCGTTGTTGGGCAGTAGGCATTGTAATCGTTGTAATATCTAACAGTTGTTGAGCTGTTATTTGTAGTAGGAACTCTTCAAAATACTTGACATGGTTTCTCACGTAAGCATGACAGTGGCATCCTGGGAGGTGTCCCTGCTATTCTCATTTCCATTTTACGGGTGAGGAAATTGAGGCACAGAAAAGCTAAAAGCTAAGTCATAGCTAGTAAATGACACCTAAAGGAGGATTCACACCCAAGGCTAACTGAATCCAAAGGCCAGTGTCTTTGTATTCCGATAGGCTGCTCTTTCATTAATGCAGGGAGTACTAAGAGCTAATAAATATTGTCCTATCTTCACAAGAAAATTAAAGATTTGTTTTGAAAACAGATGGGATGCCATGTGGTTTAATGTTTACAATTACATGAATATGTTTTCAGATAGTGAACTCCAGTTTCCTAAAAAGTCCTCTCACCTTCATAGGACTGGTCTCCATTTGGCCTGTGCCAATGAAGATGCACAGATAGTGACTTTCGTGTTGGACCAAAAATGTGAGCTTAACCTCTGTGACAGCGAAAACAGGACATCTCTGATGAAGGTATATAGCTGCCAACTATTTCAGCATGAGATGGATTTTCTTTAAACCAATAGAATAAAAATGAATTTATCTAATTTAAATATAACTAATAAGTGAAACCTATGAAATGTTTATATTGAATTCCTAGAATTTACAATATATTTCTTGGTCTAATACTGACAGGCCATACAGTGCCAGGCACAGGAATATGTAACTATGCTGTTAGAATGCGGTGCCGATCCCAATGTTGTGGATGCCTACGGCAACACTGCCTTCCACTATGCTGCATTTAATGGTGATTTATCAACAGCAGCAAAACTACTTTCTCATGGTGCCACTATGGAGACAGCAAATAAGGTATAGATCCACCAACTTTATTTTCAAGATATTAGAAATGCCTTTGTTTTAACATTGACATATGTAAGGGTCAATTTTCCATATTTGGAAGTTCAAGCATTCCCTGAGTGAAAATATTTTGAAATAACATAATTATCTAAGGTTTTCCTTGAAATACTGATACTTTTAAAGAAACATTAGAGGGTACAGCTTCTTTTCTGCATTTATGGTAAA
>CAUYRT010103625.1:0-18532 GCA_963574885.1 Lepilemur ruficaudatus
ACCTAAAACAGCGTTTTGTTCTTGCCTTGCTCTATCCTCAATTTTTTTTTTGAGACAGAGTCTCACTTTGCTGCCCGGGCTAGAGTGAGTGCCGTGGCGTCAGCCTAGCTCACAGCAACCTCAAACTCCTGGGCTCAAGTGATCCTACTGCCTCAGCCTCCCAAGTAGCTGGGACTACAGGCATGCGCCACCAGGCCCGGCTAATTTTTTCTATATATTTTTAGTTGGCCAATTAATTTCTTTCTACTTTTAGTAGAGACAGGGTCTTGCTCTTGCTTAGGCTGGTCTCAAACTCCTGAGCTCAAACGATCCGCCTGCCTCAGCCTCCCATAGTGCTAGGATTACAGGCGTGACCCACCACGCCTGGCTTTTTTTTTTTTTTTTTTTTTTAGAGACAGGGTCTCATTATGTTGCCCAGGCAGGTCTCAAATGCCTGGCCTCCAGCAATCCTCTTGCTTGAGCCTCCCAAAGTGCTGAGATTACAGGCATGAGCCACTGTACCCAGCCACATATATTATTCTTTAGGTAGGAAAACCTATTCACTGCAAGTTTCACCCTTCCACCAAAACCCTTGATGCTGGTGCACTGTGATGCCAGCAGCATTCTCTCAGCCATCTACACATTCCTTCCAGAGCACATATACTTTTCCCCCCAGATTTGAGCCCTGGGTCTGGGGGGTTGTGGTGCAGAGATCTACAGTCTTGCAGCTGCCTAAGACCATACTTTTGTCCTCAAGTCTCCCTAACAAATCATCCTATATCAACAAACTGGATTTGACTGCCTCATTCTTTGGCAGTCATTCTTGGCTCCTTTGGCATTTAGGGGTTGCTTTGCATGTACATCCCTTTCTAGGAACACATGCAAACCTTTCTTTACTATGAGCCAAAGTCTGAAGTGCTACTGCAAGGGTAGCCAATCTCACAAAGGGTAAAAGCAGAAATTAAGTAGATACTAATAATTGGTCACAGATAATCATTACCAAAATTTAAACTACACAGAAGAGAACTGACAGTTTTAATTTTAGGTCATTCATTTTACAAACACCGTATGTCTATTATGCTCTGTAAGATAACTGTGTTAAATCTTTGCCAAAGACATAATAGTCATATTAATGTAATTCTTGATGCCTTTTTCTTCATGCTTCAGGGGCTACATCTGGGGCTGAATAGCAGCATATAGCCAAAAGGCTGTAGTATGTCCACCCTTGCTCTACTCTGGTCTCTTCCAGAGGTGAGTATATGGCACTAGTCACTATCTTAATACAGTGTGCCACTATTTTATTACCTGCAGAGAAACAGATTAACTTTCTTTACTTAATACTGATGATAGGGTTTTTAAAACATGGATTGCTTAAGTTTACAAAACAGTGATTTTATGCTAATGCCTATAATTAACAAAGATAAACTTTCAAAAAGTTTTCCAAGGCCAGCTCAGTGGCTCATGCCTATAATCCTAGCACTCTGGGAGGCCGAGGCAGGAGGAACGCTCAAGGTCAGGAGTTTGAAACCAGCCTGACAAAGAGTGAGACTCTGTCTCTACTAAAAATACAAAAAATGAATTGGCCAATTAAAAATATATAGAAAAAATTAGCCGGGCATGGTGGCGCATACCTGTAGTCCTAGCTACTCGGGAGGCTGAGGCAGAAGGATTGCTTGAGCCCAGGAGTCTGAGGTTGCTGTGAGCTAGGCTGACGCCATGGCACTCTAGCCCAGGCAGCAGAGTGAGACTCTGTCTCAAAAAAAAAAAAAAAAAAAAAAAATAATTTGATGTTAAGCTAAATGAAATCATGAAAATTAAGATATATATCTGATACATTAGAAATTACCATATGAACACTAAATAGTTTAATTATTAAGGTCTAATTTTAAGTTAAAGTCTATAAATGGAGATTAGTTTGGATTATGTGACACAAGAGACAAACATGTTCTCAAAGACATGCCAATACATTTTCCTGAAGCAAAACCTCAGCAAATGAGAATTTTCATACTGTGCATGGGAATAACTAAAACCTTTATTAGATATGATTTTTCAATAACAATAATGTGAAAATTGGAAGTATCAATTCAAAGCGCAATGAATTCTGAAAATTTAAAAAGTAGACTAGGTATTAGGGGACAGAAGGTAAAGGAAGACAAAAATGTTTAATACTTTTCAATATCCCCTCTGTACACAATGTTGCATATATACAACTACCATTTTTATTTTATTGATTTTATATAATAATAGTGAAATCCCTTTAAGCAACCTAGGTATACAGTTGGTGTCCAACTTGTGGGGGAGGGAGTAGAAACACACTTGATTAACAGTTTTCACCCACACATTTTAGATAATTTTTTTCTTTTTTTGCCAAGATTTTAGTAGTAAATTCATAAATATAGGAAATACTTTCACTCCTTCAGTGTTAAAGTAGAAAACAAAACAGTGCCAACAGCAGTGGCTTAATTATTGGTATACAAGAAAAACACAACACCAATGGGTTTTCTTAATTATGCATTTTAAATATCAATATGTGCATTTGTTTCATTTTTACAGTTATAAGTGCTCTAATCTGTTTTAGATAACAGCATGTAATAGTTTTGACTCTATTGAGATGTTGCTTTCAATTTGAAATATTGTGTGTATACACGTTTATAAAAAATAACTCAACGTATGACTCATCTAACAGATGTTTAAGATCAATAAAGGCTTATTTTTCAACATGCAGTTAGGAAGAGAGGGAAGCAAGCCAACCTCTCTACACTGTCTTGTTGCTGGGCTGGTTTTTGCAATGGTATCAATAGTGGTTTTTGGAGGGAACCATGTGCCTTCAGCCTCTACAGTTAAGATCAGATACCACAATCAACAGTAGGAGTAGAGGAGGTGGGGAAAGGTAAGCGGGCAGGTGTCAAATATCAAATTCTAAGTGTGCATTTTGCACTTTATAGGTACAGGATAAAAACAGGCCAATAAGGAAAAAATTTTATAAACAAGGAAAAAACTGCAATCAAATCAAGACATAATAGCCGAATTAAGTTCTTTTAATAGATTGCATATATAGATGTTTAGCCATACTCTTAGATCAACTCTTTAAGAGTAGAACTCTATATCCAATTTACATGCTTCAGATATCACCTTTCTTACTTGTTTACAGTAAGGTCTTGTATCCAAATATCCACTTATACACTGAGAGCTTTAAGAAAAAAACAGGACACAGAGGGAGTTGCCATTTTTAGCAGCAAAGGTGTATCACTAACCCCTTTTTACATACCGAATTCAAGTCACAATCAGAGGTGAGTGTACCACAAAGTCACCAGGTACAAAATTGCTAGTTCATTTTTAAATTAATAACTTGAAATTACCCCTGCCCCCCACCCCATTACATCCCTTCTTTTTATAAACAGCAAACATTTTGCTATTTTATACATAGGCTAGCAGGCTTGTTTCAATATGAAAGTGCTAATTCATTTACAGATTTTTTTAATCAGTTATGTAGTGCTACAATAAACGTCCAATAATCTACATAGGAACAATCTTTGATGAATGAAAATGATGAAGATTGAATAAGGCTATCAGATTACCTTATCTTATTTACATATAAAGAATAGATAGATACCCAATGGTGAGGAAGAGACAGAAATTGGACAAACACTCATACGTGTAAAAATTACATCTACCTTTGAGATTTATATACTGTAAATGAGACATTTTAAATAGTCCTGTAGCCCATGCCTATTTTTTCCTCAGAAAAAGAAAAGCTGCCTTCATGACATCCCCTCTTGTTGCAGATTTCCACAGTGTCACTTGAAAGCTTCAGTCAGGATCTTACTTTCTTCAAAAAATAAAGAAAATAACCCCAAAATTACCCACCCCCTCAATCCCTCTGGTTTCTTTTCCAGTGCCAGGTTGCATGATCAGGTCCCACCTCTTGGGGTTTTTTGTCCATCTATTGATCAGTTAGTTTAGAGTAGATAACATGAACCAGTTCTGGAACCACTACTAGGAGGAACACAGCTCTTCACTACAATCACACAGCAGGAAAGAAAGTGATAAACTCAATTCATCCCTGGTGCCGGGCCTCCAAAATTGAAAGAACTTGGCACAACTGGAGCACTGAATTTGTATCCTCCATGCTTCTCAATCATTTTGGATTCTAGAAAACAAATCAGTGAAATTTTAATAGGGTATCCAATCATCTACTAACTTTGGGGCGGGGGAGGAGGAATTGACAAGATATTAACAAACCAATAGCTTAACCACCAATAGTACCAATAATAGCCAGGCAGTTCCAAAGCTCCAAATGTATTAAGGGCAAGCACTATGTGGAGAGTAATATCTCTCCTATTGTATGCTGTAGACTTAGCCACTTTGCACTTCCATTGTTGACGAAAATAATCTGTGAATATCCTATTTTGAGTCAAAAACATCAGTAAGGTCTAATCTCTAATAAATCAAATGCAAGCAAATCCAAAATATAACATACTTCAGAATGCTATGCCTTATTTATAAAGAGTGCTTTTCTTTGACTGTAACTATAAAGCTAGTTTGCCTAATGGTATTCAAACCTACAGAAAATTGCTGGACTATGCATAACATAAAATGTACTTTTAAACACATACTGAAATGCTTAAAGATGAAAACATGTCTGGGATTTTAATATGCTTCTGAGAAAAAAGATACTTCATAACTTAATTTTTTGCCTTTTTAACAGAACTTTCTACTATCTAACCATTACTATAAGCTTAATAAGCAATTAAAGCTGCTGCACACTGAAAGTAGTCTTTGACTATACTTAAAAATAAACTAGCCAAAACAAAACTCATTTCTCCTGTATTAAGTCCCTCAGATTAGAGTTAATTCCTACCACTTGCAACAACTGTATCTTTTATATAATGTGAAATCCTTTCATAAAATTTAAAAGCTATATATAAAGTCATTGATTCCTTGACTAACATACCATGGGCTGCTCTTCTTTGATCAGCCAGAGTTGCTATGTCCTGTAACTGTTTTCTTTGTTCTTCATTGAGACCATGAGTCAGAGCCTGATACCACACAGGATTACGATTTTGAATAGCTATCAAAACAAAAACAAGGGGAAAAAAGAACATTAATGAGAGAGGCCTGGTAGATTCTTTTTTTCCTTTTCTTTTTTTTCTTACTAAAGTCCTTACGGCTCAGACCAGTAGCTTCTTTCTATTCTGTTTCCCCTACTCCATCCTTTCCCAACACTAAAATTCTGATTTATTTTATATTCTCCCAATAATTTTTAAAGTTACCTTATTTGTAAAACGAAAGATATAAAAATAAAAATTAATTCATTTACCTTTATGCCTCAAAAAATTAATCTTTTTTTTTTTTTTTTTTTTTTTTTGAGACACAGTATCACTCTCTTGCCTGGGCTAGAGTGCCATGGTGTCAGCCTAGCTCACAGCAACCTCAAACTCCTGGGCTCAAGCAATCCTACTGCCTCAGCCTCCCAAGTAGCTGAGACTACAAGCATGCACCATCAGGCCCAGCTAATTTTATCTATATAGATTTTTAGTTGTCCAGCTAATTTCTTTCTATTTTTAGTAGAGACAGGGTCTCGCTCTTGCTCAGGCTGGTCTCGAACTCCTGAGCTCAAACGATGCACCCGCTTCGGCCTTCCAGAGTGCTAGGATCACAGGTGTGAGCCACCACGCCCGGCCCTAATCATTCTTATAATCCATCTCTCTAGCAAATAAGGATTCGGTCTTTACATAATAAAAAACAAAGTAGGGGAATTTCAAGAATAAAATTAACCCAACCTTCTTAAAATATTCCAAGTTAAAGCAAATTGAAAATGATCAAGGCTACCTTGGTTAGAATTCTCAAATCTCTAAATTGAAAAAGAAAAATGAGAAGCATTATGTAGATGTAGGAAAAGGATGCATGATACAAAATAAGTGCCTTATTTTTTCCTGTCTTGCCTACTAAAACTTTTTCTTCAATGTATCTCTATTGTCCTTCCATAGAAAGGCAACTTTACAGTTCTGAAGTTAGAATTAAAATGGTCATATATTTTTATGCTATGGCCTAAATAATAGTCAAACTCAATCTGTCAGAAACAGAACAAATTTTCCCAAAATGTCACAAAATTAGGTGTTAAAATCTCATAATCTTTAGTAAGAACATTTACTAGACAAGTTGAGATATATATATTTTTAAAATGGTGTTAAATCTTTCCTATTTCAATTAAGTAGCTATATACATGTGTATGTATACAATCCAGAAACTATTCTCTGTAATAACAGGTTTCCACAAAAGAAATTTCTACAGAGTAATGCCAAAAATGTAAACTGCTTTTCTCCTGTACTAGTGCTAAGAGGTGTATTTGCGGGGGGGGCGGGGGGGAATCTGACACTCAACCACATGATTTTCTATTTATTACAACTGTACAGGGGGCCCTGTTTTAGAAACCATCCTTTAGAGATTGACATGTGTTTATATTTACAAAATACATGGACAAAGCAAGTCAGTAGTAGTAGTTCTTGGCACCATAATCAGTTCTTGCTGCCATGTAGCTCAGAAACCATCCATTTGTGTTTCTGCAACCTTGCATCAAAACTGCTTTGTTGGCCAGGTGCAGTGGCTCACACCTGTAATCCTAGCACTCTGGTAAGCCGAGGTGGGAGGACTGCTTGAGCTCAGGAGTTTAAGACCAGCCTGAGCAAGAGTGAGCTCCCATCTCTACTAAAAATAGAAAAATTAGCTGGGTGTGGTGGTGCACGCCTATAATCCCAGCTACTTGGGAGGCTGAGGCAGGAGGATCGCTTGAGCCCAGGAGCCTGAGGTTGCTCTGATCTAGGCTGACATAGCACTCTAGCCCAGGTGATAGAGGGAGATTCTGTCTCAAAAAAACAACAACAAAAACCCTGCTTTGTCATGGGCTTAATCCTTGGTTATCAGAGAATTTATTCTATGTCAAAGCTCCTGACGCATAAAAATGACATACAGCAGTACAAAGCAAAGGGTATTTCAAGAATAGTAGCAACTTAATTTCTTAAACTGGATGGTGGAATACAGATATTATACCTTCTTGAAATCAAAGTAAATAACGGTAAAAACCAAACTGACAACTAGTATTCTGGAGCCACACACAACTGTGAGACATTCCTGGAAAAGTCTACTACTAGGCAGGCACATAAAATCCAAAACTCTTGGGGTTAAATTAGCTATTTAAAGGTAAAAATTTGATTATGCCAAAGGTGTTAATTTAGTAATAACAGACTGAACTGATTAACATATCACAGAACACAGAAAAAAGAAAAGAGAATTTTAAGATCTTATGTTATAAATGGTCACATTCTCTGACAAATACGTGTGAGTTTGGAAAGGAAAAAAATACATTAACATATAACAAAGAGATACACAAGTAAGAGTGTTGTTTCCTGGAAGACTGGGAATCCAAAGGGGGAAAAAGGGAATTGTCACTGTATAACTTTTTAAAACTACACTATTTTCCTACGATGGGGCATCCTTTATGATTACAAACTAAATGCAAAATTAATAGGATGAGGAAAGAATACTCAGAAACTCCATGGAAAACAAAACAAAAAAGAGCAAAGAAATGCTACAGCAACATTAGAAATAATTTTTGTAACTTTGCCTAATAATCCTTTTCTAGTTTAGGTTTGGTATCTCCAAAACCCTTTGTTTAAGGTGCAGAAGAGAAACTAGAAGAGATTCATTCAATGAAATGGACCTACATATAACAAGTTGACTTACTTTGAAATATAGCTTTAAATATCTGATACTCATCAACAGGGTTATCTTCATCATCAATGATTGTAGAATAGCCTTCCAGAGCAGTCTCCTCAGCATCATCTTCTTCCCAGTCCTCATCATCTCCATCTTCACCTGCTTGCTTAGCTAGAATCTCCAAATATTCTTGTCCATCTTCATCAATATCATCTTCATCACTCCCCAGTTCCTCTGCCAAGTCACAAAATGGTACTTTTGCAATACTAAAATATTTTGTTAATGAAATGACAATCATCTCAATCACTTTCAGTAAATTACAAATCACAACTAAATAAATGCAAGAAAGAATTCCAGGAATTGATGTTTAAATACATGTTCAGCAATAAATAGAAATAAAAATTCTTATAAGTCTAAGAAATCTAACCATGATTTAATATAATTGTAATATTAGAGGGTTAAAAAGGGATTGCATATTATGAGATTCAGCCCTTGGTATGCTCTCGGCCTTGGGGTGTATACCAAACCAAATACTTATAGTAAAGTAGTAAATTTATTCCAATGACCTTTACAAGAAAAAAAAAAAAATTCATACCCACAAAACCTTTTGTGAGATTTTTTTCAAAAGGCTGGCTAAGTTAGTAAATGATAAAAAACAAAAATGTGAACAGCTATCTATTTTCAAACCAATACAAAAATTTTTACATTCTTATAGTCTACAGTATCTTATAGGTAAAATGTATATAACAGCATCTAATTAATTTTATAGTACATGCATAGTTTTTAGCACTAATAGATGATATGATAGATGATAGGATAAATTTAGCCAACATTAAAAACTATAAATCTTATACTTATATTACTATATTACTTATAATGCAATATATATTATGTTACATAATAGTATATGTACTATTATATTACTATTATATGTGTTACTATTATACATGTGTACCTTTGTTATTGAGTGCCATGTACCAAGCATTATGTTAAGTGTCTAAGGAAGTCTTTCTATGAATGAGCAAACATGTAAAACATTTGGCTATGACCCCACATTTCTTTGGGAGAAGGACCAGAAGACAAGGTAAGCCCAGTGATATTTCTATGTATGTAAGTTTTGGCTTCTTCCATCAAAAATCTCTTACCTGTTTCATCATCATCTTCGGCTTCATCATCATCATCACTGTCATTCTCATGTTCTGCATGGCAGGCATATGCTCTTTTTAATCCATTAAATAAAAGGATAAAAGCGGGCAAAATTTGTCCAGAAACCTGATTTAAAACTTGTGGTATCTGTTCCATATCAATAAGAGCACATAGTCCAAGAACACACATCTTTCTGTCATGAAGCCTAAAAATAAAATATTATTAATAATTTCCCTTTTTCTTAAATAAGCAGATTTGCTCATAAAGCAAACATAGTAAAATTGTAATTTATGTCACTTACCCCAAGAAACAGTCAACATCATTAAGCCACTGTGTAATAAAATGATTTGTAACTGGTTCAACATTATTAGGGAAACGAAGATTTTCTAAGGTATTGAGTAGTAGGTGTGGATTATAATACAAAGCTGCAATCGCAACCTGCAGACACATTGTTCGAAGTTCACTTGTTTTAACCTCTCTTGTTAGTCTTTCTAAAGCTGCTTCAACAAATAAGGGAATGCACTGTAAAGAAAGATAGCAAGATATACCAAGATGGTAATTAAGAGCATTTTAACTATCCTACCCATATTAACTTATTTGTTGCCTCAACCCTTTCATCCCGTTAGATGACTAATATTTATTGTTCACTGGGAAATCTAATTTTGGTGAAAAGTCAAGTCTTCATGGAGCTATTACCTCCTTAGCACATCAATTATGGCTTCACAATATTCCCTTTAAAATTGACCGTGGAAATTTAATTACTAAACCTATCAAAAATCTTAAGCCAAAATTTATCTTGCATGATGATAACAAAATAGCCATAAAACTTACCAGTAATATTTCTATATATATGAAACATATGATCATTACTATGTATTGGTTAAATTTTAAACTACTTAAAAAGTTATTCTAGGTGTCACAATAAAAACGTACAGAATATATAACAAATGCCCCAAAAAGAAAAAACTGTGGAAGAAAAAGATTTCCTCTCTGAAGCCTCAAATATGAATCATCATTAGCTTCACTGACCTGGTCGATGCCACGCCCTTTACACTGTAGAATGATGACCTCTAATAATTTCGCTGCATGACACTCTGCATCTTCTCCTGCAACCCCCGTAAGAACCTAATCAACACAATATAAGCTGCAGTGAGGCTTCATAAAATCTTTAAATCAGAAAAACAATTTCCTTTTCCTATGTACAAGCTCTGAGTATTACTTAAGGTATTCTAATTAATATGAATGACTGCGGGTACCATTCTGGACTGCAGCATGTTGACGACTAACTTCTCATACAAAGGTGGTAGCTAAAACAACTAACCCTTCTCAAGGATATCTGGCTCTTACGTAAAGAACTACAAAAAACTAAGAAGCTGATATTTCCATAAAAACCTTTTCTCCACACAGTCTCATAAAATAAAAAATAATGGGTGGGGGCAGGGGGAGGAGAAGGCAGCTTGTTGATAGCAAATGTTGTCCTATAAACTCCAGACAAGAAATGAAGAACATGGAACTTGATAAGGTAGTTAGCATTAGGGCTGTAAATGTACAGATAAGGGTTCTGAAAAAGAACAACAGAGTCATAGATACGTATCTGTTCCCAGAGTACTGATATAAATAATTGGCAGTATAAGATAAATAACATAACTAGATGATTATTGTGTGACTAAGTATTCAGAAGGGAAGGATACCAATAAAGGACAAGCACGTCTAAAACTTCATAGGGCAAAATCATTGTTTAATGGCCTGCAACAAATAATGGTAGAAATTCAAATGCTACTGATTATATCGACTTTGATACTGATGGAACCCAGATCAATTATATTTCTCCCCAAGCAAACTGTAGGGAGAAATTTATCCTCCACCTCTTGTTATAATTGAAGTATTTTAGTTTGTTTTGAGACAGGGTCTTACTACAGGCATACATCACCACACTCAGATAATTTTTTTTTTTTTTTTTTTGGTAGAGACACAGTCTTGCTATGTTGCCCAGGCTGGTCTCGAACTCCTGGCCTTAAGCAATCTTTCCGCCATGGCCACCCGAAGTGCTGGGAGGGATTACAGGTATGAGCCACTGCACCCAGCCTACAATTTCATAAATTTTATAGCAGTAGCTTCATGAAATCTCATATTATATAAAAATAACCTACCTTTTTGCACATACTGTATATCATTTCAAGATACTTGGTATCAGACAGAAGTGTGTCTGTATCAACTGTTACATAATTATGGAGAAGGGGCATCATATCTGTATTAATAAAAAGCATCAGTCACACATCTTTACTAATACAAATGCTTTACCTTTGCTTCTGAAAAATTTACTTAGAACAAGAAGGCAAATCCATGAGATCATTTTATTTCTAACACTCACTTGGAATTAAAATATATTCATTTATAATTAAATGCAGAAATTAACCTATTATTAAGATCAATATTTAGTAGTTAAACAGAAAAGTTTTACACACAGACACACATACACATTCATTTACATGGAGAAGACTATGAGGGGGTATGGGTATGTGTATTAATGAAGAAGGAACCTAAAATAACTAAGTCAAAATACATAACAAAAATCAATGCCATGTGTCATCTTTGAGCATTAACTGCTACTGATAACTTATCCAAACAATGAAGCAGTCAGAACATTCAAAAGCGTATGCTCAAATGAAAAGCTACAAATAAATCAAAATGGAGGGAAAATCCTAAGTATATCCACACTGATATGACTTACCTGTAAAATAATCAAAACCATCTTGCTGAAAGACTTCAAATACAAGGGGTAGTAGCTGCCACATCTGTGGAGACACTTGCTGACACGTCAAACTATGTGCTAAAGAGAAGATCTCTTCATAGAATTCTAAAAGAGAATACTTAGTCATTAGGAAAATGCTTACTCATGTGAAACAGCACTAAATTCTTAGCACGGTAAGAGGTATGATACCTAACACATGCTGTTGTAAAACAGTACCAATGACCTGTAAGCAGATTCCCTCCAGTTGCTGGGTTATCTAAAAAAGAAGAAAAAATAAGATGGAATTGCAGCACACTCAATGAATTACTATAATAATGCCTACTGTAACTCAATACTTAAATATAAAGTCAATATTATTGAATCATTTTAAGTCTTTGTTTTAAAATGACTTGCATATTATGAAATTGTGAGCCAGTCTGAGATTGAAATTTAATGAAATACCATTATAATAAGAAAAACACATGGAATAACCAGCTTAGTTTACCTACAAATGAAAGGAAAAAAAATAAAATCCTGTTTGAAAGCATGAGATGAAATAAAAAAAAAACCCAGAAAAGTTCAAACTACTATGAAAATAAAAAAGTCACAACCACTCTGAAGAAAGCCTATAGATTTTTTTGGTGTGTAAACATAGATTAACTCAGTCTAAATGTAATTGAAAATTACAGTGACTTACAGAGAAATTGTCAGTGACTTACAGAGAAATTACCCGAAGGAAGGCAGTCCCTATTAATAGTAATCCCCATAATACTTAACCTACCCCCATTTTTCAAATTATATTAGATATAATGAACCATGGAATGTGAACTCAGGCCCCACGTCATTCAAGACTGACAGGAAACATAAATTCCTCTATAATTGTCAGTATGGTCCTCAGCTGGACCCCAAATCTCTGAGGGCCATAAGAATGTTCAAGGGTTGGGGGAGTACAACAATATCTATTAATCAGACATAGAAGCAAGACATCCATTTCAACTACATAGCACTTATTACATTTTGAGTTCCTCAAACAGAATAAACAATTCATCTGTTACAAATAAAGTAGCTACTGGATTGCTCATGTTCCTGCCTATCTCCAATTATAATACAGAATACAAAAACTGTTTACTAGTTTGCTGTAAAAGGTAACTTGCAGATAATCTGAAAATGATGCATTGCTTATGGATAAGAGATATATTAGCACTATAAACATCAAATTCATGACAGTGGTTACTGCTAGGGGAAGGAAGTAAGTAGGGAGAAGAGTGGTTCCCTGAGGGCTTTTATTTCATCTATCTAAAATTATTTTCCTTCCCTTTTTTTTTTTTTTTTTTGAGACAGGGCCTTGCTGTCACCCAGGCTAGAGTGCAGTAGTATCATAGCTACCTGAGCCTCAAATTCTTGGGCTCAAGCAATCTTCCTGCTTAGCCTCTGCCCCTGCATCCAGCTAGTATTTGTATTTTTAGTAGAGACAGGGTCTCACTATGTTGCTCAGGTAGGTCTCCAATTCCTGACCTCAAACGATCCTCCTGCCTCGGCTAGGATTTCTAGGATTACAGGCATGAGCCACCGGCGCCTAAAATTGTTTTTCTTAATGGAAATAAAATTTAAAGGAAATATTGTAAAATTATAAAATGTTAACAAATTTAAGTGGTGATTAAGAGGTACTGGTTACATTATATTAAGTAAAATAAGCCGAACACAGAAAGACAATTCTTGCATGTTCTCACTCACATGTGGGAATCAAATATTAAAAACAACTGACCTCATGGAAACAGTACGGAATGATGGTTACCAAGGGCTGGGAAGGGCAGTGGGGATAGTCGGGGGAGTGGATAAAGTGGGGATGGTTAATGGGTGAAAAAATAGTGTTTAGATAGATAAATGTACCCTATAAATATATACAACTATTATGTAGTCATAATTAAAAATAATTTTTCAAAAAAAGAGGTAATGGCTGTATCTTTCTCTGTTCTTTATTCTTCAGTATGTTTTAAATAATTTCATTTTTAAAGCTCAGCAGTTGGAGACCAACCTGAGCAAGAGCAAGACCCCATCTCTACTAAAAATGGAAAGAAATTACTTGGACAGCTAAAAATATATAGAAAAAATTAGCCAGGCATGGTGGCATATGCTTGTTGTCCCAGCTACTCGGGAGGCTGAGGCAGAAGGATTGCTTGAGCCCAGGAGTTTGAGGTTGCTGTGAGCTAGGCTGATGCCACGGCATTCTAGCTTGGGTAACGAAAGTGAGACTCTGTCTCAAAAAAAAAAAAAAACCATGATTACAATTCTTTTTCAAAAGACAACAGGAAAAGAAAAAAACAAGGAAGTTGATGGTGACAGTTGCACAATAATGTGCATGTATTTAATAGTAACGAACTGTACACTAAAAATGGTTACGATGGTAAATTTTATGTCATGTATGGTTCACCAAATTTTTTTAAATAAATTTTTTACAAAATGAAAACTAGGAAGAATACATTTTCCTGGGAATCACCATACTTCAGGATCTGAGAATGTCAACAAAGCAGTGAGCCAAAATCCCAAGCCCCAAGATAAAGAGATCATAAAACAAATACTTGGTTCCTATTCCATCTATTATTTTAGAATATAAAACATATTTGTAAGGTACTAATCTTATTCTTACGAAAGAGAAATATTTTAAAATGGCAAACTCAGGACTGGGTACAGTGTCTAACGCCTGTAATCCCTAGTACTTTGGGAGGCCAACGTACAACGACTGCTTAAAGCCAGGAGTTCTAAACAAGCCTGGGCAACATTGAAAGACCTATCTCTACAAAAAAAGAAATTATTATAAAAAATTAGCCAGACATGGTGGTGCGCAACTGTAGTCCTAGCTACTCAAGAGGCTGAGGCAAGAAAGATCACTCAAGCCCAGGAGTTCAAGGTTACAGTGAGCTATGAATGATCCTATCACCATACTACAGCCTGGGCTAGGAAGGGAGTCTCTTAAAAAAAAAAAAAAATCAAGGTGCACAAGACGAGCAGAGAGTTATGTAAGTTAGAGCCCTCCAAAAAGCATAGAACAGTCATTGTAAAATGGTTGGTATTCCCTAAAAACTGTGTAATACTGGGTCATTTTCTTACCTCTTTATGATCTTCAACTACACTAAGAAGTGTGTCAATTGTATTCAGAATTCCCATAGCAGTAACTGCCTTGTCATCACTTCCTTCTTCATCTGGCCCAGTCTGAATTACTTGGTTAAATGTCATCGCCTAGATTCAAGAGAATACAACTCAAGTTTGTCACCAAAGCATTATAAATACTTTTTGGTCTATGACTTTTAATTTTTAAAATGTTCTCATTGCAATACCATGATAAATCAATGTCTCCAAATGATTAATAATAAGTAAAAGCTTGAGCTCCATAATCAAATGGTCCCGCTATGCCACTATTTGACCTTAAAAAAGCTAATTGACCTCTCTTGACCTTTCCTGACATGTCATGTGGAAGATTTCACAATGTAAGGATTAAATGAGGTAAGGCAAAGAAAGTGATTAATATTATGAATACCTTCATTAATATTATTAACATTTGGCAATGCCCAAATACAGGTATATTTAATTATCAACAGGTTTGCTGAGCCATCTTTTGTAAAGTTCAATCAAATGTTTTGAGTATTCGAGGAAACTACACAGATAGTCATGTTACAGCCAGAGGCAGTAGTTAAGAACATATACTACAGAGGCCAAAGTATGAATCCCACCCCTACCATGTCTAGCTTGGGCAATTTATTTAATCTTTTTATACCTCACATTTTCTCTGTATGAAATAGGAATAGACATAGGATTGTATGAGAATTAATTAAGTTAAACATCTGTCAAAGGCAAAGGAATAGTATTTGCTATACAGTAAGGTCTGTGAATTATTTACTATAAGGTAAGTAAGGCAAGCCACTTGTGACATACTATCTCGAACATACTAAGAACTAAATTAAAATACTCGTATAAATGACAGGCTGAAAAACATACCAAATGTTGCGTCATTTCTACTGCAATAGGAGTAACTTCTTCACTATATTCGCAGATCATTTTCTGAATTACATTGGTAAGGTCATCATTTTCTGTTTCTCTTATAATATGAAGAAGAGCCTGCATTACAGGTCTGATGAATGGTGTGATGTATTCTTTAGCTATAAGAGAAGGACAAAAAAGGAATAAAATATTTGGGGGCAAAACAGCTAAAACTTCTTAAAACCTGATACAACATACACCAAAGGGTAAAAAAGAAGTACTTTTGCATTAAAACAAAATGTGCCCAATTTCTAGGATTGTGCCTTTTATAATTATGTGTAAAGACATTTACTGTTCTTAAAATACAAATCATTTACCTTTTTCTTGATTGCTGATCAACACTTGAAGGGCAATAGCAGCTTCCACTTTGACAGGCATTTCTCTATCATCAATAAGACATCTTCTTGTAAGCTCCAAGGCTGTTTGAAGGTTCTGATCACTTTTGAACTTCACTTCACAAAAATAATGAAGTACCCAGCAAGCCTTTTTAAAAAATGCAGTGAGTTACTTTAGATACATTACACTAAATTTCCCCAAGCTCATCTCTATTCCCAGAGTTCTGTGTGTGGGAATTTGGAGGCTGGCCAGTGGCAGATGTGTCATAAGAGACAACACTAGACCAGTACTATGATCCCAAGTTACTCTTTGGCTGCATGATGGCTGTGTGGATAGCAAGATCTGAATGAAAAACACAGACAGACACTGCTACCAGTCATAGATAGAAACTATGCACACATTAGAACAGCCATTTAAAGATTTACATTAAAGTCTAAAATAAACTATGGCTTTTAAAGTGAACACTAAAATGTTTCAATATAAAAGTCCACATAGTCATTCATAACAAAAAACCATTTGTACCCTAAATCTATGAAAATTTAAAGAACCATTCATTTGCAATGGATAATTACCCTGATCTGATCACCATATATTATACGTACAGAAACATCATCACAATGTGCCCCATGAATATGTACAATTATTCTCAATTAAAAATAAAAACTTTTTAAAAAGTCATTTATTATAAGACATAAATATATAATACAGCTTTAAAACATACCCTTGCTCTCATGTAGCCTAGTTCACTGCTGAAGAGAGGGAATACATGATTCTGCAACATGTATTCCATCTGATCTTTATAGATCTTTTTCTGTAAATGTAAACAGATATAAATTATTATAAATTACATAATTATATAAATTAATATCAATCATAATTATATATTTAATAAAATTATATAAATTATGTACATTAATAATTATAAATTAATAATATAAATTATTTTGATACAGGTCCAAATATACCATCACCTAAATTTGAAAATAGATATACCAGTGTTAAAAATGACTACCCACATCACAACATACATTTATTCTGATTCTTTGAACCAAAGGATCCACAACCAAATTTCTTATTCTAGAACTTTATCCACAAAAAACACACTCAATACATTTTTTGCATGTTTTTACATCACTCGATTAGAAAGCCATTATAACAAATCTTAACAGCAATGGTGTTTAATTATTAGAAGAGTGGTTAATTCTATTCCTTAACTCATGCAATTTTTTTTCTCATGAAACTTTTATAATGATAAAAGCTCTCTGTAAAGTTTCTAACTGAACATAACTTGAGAAAAATCCTGCTTTCAAAGTTAACAGATTGGATATCTAAAAAGACACTCTCTCCATCAAAATGGAATCCAGCAAAAAAAAGTAAAAAGACACTTTAATTAATCTTAAAGTTGAGTATTTTCTAAGTTGTAACAAGCTTTTTAGAAGTGTTCGTTAAATCAACATTAAAAATACAAAACACATATCAACATTTACAAAATTAGAGAAGACTACAGACATAACAACTAAATGCAATGTGGGATCCTGGAATGGATCATGGACCAAAAAAAGGACATTAGTAGGAAATCCAAGGCTTACAGAGATTACTTGATAGTGTCATATCAAAATTAATTTCCTGGTTTTGATAATTGTGCCTGCCCATATAAGATGTTATCATTAAGGGAAGCTGGGTGAAGAATAAGGATAAACAAAATACTTCAGTGTACCAACAGAACTCACTTAAGAGTCCCAGACTTCTATACAACAAATAATTGTTATGTCTTTAATTTATACTTTATAACCTAAGAGAAGGATGGGTGGACAGGTATAAAAAAGCTGAAAGAAGGCCAGGAACCGTGGCTTATGCCTGTAATCCTAGCACTATGGGAGGCCGAGGCTGAAGGTTCGCTTGAAGTCAAGAGTTTCAGACCAACCTGAGCAAAAGCGAGACCCGTCCCTACTAAAAATAGAAAAAATTAGCTGGGCATGGCGGTCCATGCCTGTAGTCCCAGCTACTCAGGAGGCTGAGGCAGGAGGATAGCTTGAACCCAGGAGTTTGAGGTTACTGTGAGCTAGGCTGACGCCAGGGCACTCTAGCCCAGGTGACAGAGCAAGGCTCTGTCTCAAAAAACCGCACAAAAAAAAAAAACAAACAAAAAGAGCTGAAAGATACAACGGACAGGCTGGTGGTGGTGGCTCACTGCCATAATCCTAGCACCCCGGGAGGCTGAGGTGGGAGGATCGCTTAAGCTCAGGAGTTCAAGATCAGCCTGAGCAAGAGTGAGACCCTGTCTCTACTAAAAATAGAAAAATTAGCCAGGTGTGATGGCAGGTGCCTGTAGTCCCAGCTACTTGGGAGGCTGAGGCAGGAGGATCACTTGAGCCCAGGAGTTTGAGGTTGCTGTGAGCTAAACTGACGCCACAGCACTCTAGCCAGGGCAGATTGAGACTCTGTCTCAAAAAAAAAAAAAAAAAAAAATCCAGCATATAAAGGACAGGCAAAGAAAGAAGCTTAAGGAAGAGCCTGAGAAGGAACTAGAGAAGTGAGAAAATAACCAAGAGAACATGATGATATGGAAACCAAGGAAATTAAAGTCAG
>CAUYRT010103629.1:0-45061 GCA_963574885.1 Lepilemur ruficaudatus
CAGTCCCACCAGCAGTGTAAGAGTGTTCCTGTCTCTCCACATCCTCACCAGCATTTGTTGTTTTGGGATTTTTTGATAGAGGTCAATCTCACTGGGGTTAGATGATATCTCATTTTGGTTTTGATTTGCATTTCTCTAATGATTAGAGATGTTGAGCATTTTTTATATGTTTGCTGGTCATTATTCTGTCTTCTTTTGAAAAGTTTCTGTTCATTTCCATTGCCCATTTATTGATGGGGTTGTTTGATTTTTTTCTTGTTGATTCTTTTAAGTTCTAGATGGATTCTTGTTATCAGCCCTTTATTGGATGTGTAAAGAGCAAATATTTTCTCCTATTCTGTAAGTTGTCTATTGCTCTAATGATAGTTTCCTTGGCTGTGCCGAAGCTTATTAATTTTACCAGATCCCATTTATTTCTTTTTGTTGCTGCAGTGATTGCTTTGGGGGTCTTCTTCAAGAATTCTTTGCCTAGGCCGATGTCTGAAAGGGTCTTCCCAACATCTTCTAGAATTCTTAAGGTTTCATGCCTTAGGTTTAAGTCTGTTATCCATCATGAAGAATTAAACTGGATCCTTCTTAGACTTTTAACGTCTCACCAAGATGAAATCTTCATACCCTTCACCAAGACTCACTGCTCTGCTGTTACCCCCTGCAGGCCTCTTCTACCCCCTCTTAGGTTGAGTTTCCTCCGTATTCCTTTTTCCCACATCATGGCCAGTGGGCAGGCTCAGTCCAGTCCTTCAACTCATATCTGAGTCCTGGATAGAAAGAGATTGTTTCAGAAATGTTACAGGTAAAGACTTTAAAGGAAGTCAAGGCTGGCTGGTAGGAAAATAAAACAGAAAACAGTAGTAAAAAAAAGAGAAAACAATTGCTAAGATTAGTAAATGATATAGTCTTGGTATACCTAATTGAAATGGCTGTACTTAGAATGGTGGTTCCAAAGCCTTCTAGGAAAGGATGCAGGTTGTCTGATCAGATATGTAGCAACTATGGCTTAAGGACATTATTTTGCAATAATAACTAAAAAAAAAAAAAAAAATCCATGTCTATTAATCCTTTGTACAAAACCTCCATGATAAAGATCTTTTAATGATAAAGACAACCATGGCTGTACCTACCGTTTTCCTTTTTGATACAGTGTGAACACTCTAACCAATTAGGGATTTCCCGGGAAGGAGCTGAGGCAGGAAGAAGGTGGGGAGGGGCTTGCAGAGAGGAGAGAGCATTGCCTCTCCTTACCTGAGGCTGCAGATTACTGACACACTGACAGAACCCGGAGATGCCACCTTCACAACAACAAAATGACTCATCCTTTTAATCAAACATAATCTAATTATTGGAAAGAAAAAAAAAGGCATTTCTAGTCATTTGGCAGGAAAAAGTTAAAGTAGTTACTGTGCTGCTACCAGCCTCACCCCTTTGATAGGGATTAGTATAACATAACCAGGTGAAATCTATTCCATCAGGAATTCCCTAGAGGACACTGCGACAGCTGCCGAGCTCACAGTTCCCACGTTTGCTCTGCTGTGTTTCTCTTGCTCCATACACAAACCCCAGGTAATCAACAAGCTAATTGTGTGCACTTTTTCATGAGCTCTCCCTGCAGAGAATTCCTCCTCTTTTTCAACTACAAGACACTACCTTATTTGAAAGATGCTAATAGGGTGATGTCTGCCTAGACAGGGATTATAAATATTCAGATCAATTCCATGTTGTACTTGTTATGTGCTCTGCTGTAGCTCTAACAAAAGACCACTAAAACACAGTCCTGATCCCCAGAGAGCCAGGTTAATTGTTTGGGGGCAGGGGGCAGGGAGAATGCTAAAAATTAGGCATGGTGAAGTCTTATGTTTAAATGGAAATTGTACGCCAAAACACTAACATTCAAGGCAATATATGGCCAAGGACCCAAATAAGCACCCAAGACAAGGAATTTCAGTATGTGTATATATATGTGTGTGTGAAGTAGGTCAGATCAATGTGGGTTCGTGGTAATACAGAAAGTTTTTGTGAACAAATTGGGACTTGTGAATGAATAAATCCACTTATTAATTCCTTGGAAATAAGAAATGATCTAGATGTTGAGAGTGAGAAAGTAAGAAGACCAGTTGGGAGGCTGGTGTAGCAGTTTTGGGGGGAATGAAATATTCTCAGATATTCCCAAGTTGTGGCAATGGGTACAGAAATGATCAGAAAAAATAATGTATAGCCCTTATGATGTGGCAGGCACTTCTCTATGTCTTCTACTATAATTATATTACTCATTTACTCCTTGCAAAAGCTCTGTATAAGGTACGCACTATATAATCATTCCCATTTTACAGGGAAAACTGTAGGCAATGAGAGGTTGTGTAACTTCTCTGTGTCACATACCTATTAAGTGAAAGAGCCTGGATCCAACCAGATAACCTGACTACACAATCTGTGCTCTTAACTACTAAATCTCATTGCCTCTAGGATGGGTAAAGGGGATTTTTATGAAGACATATTGATGGTATTTAGAAAATCTTTGTTGTATGTGAAGAAAGTCACTTCTCTAGTCTCTGGATAACTTTTAATTGTTTATTCAACATAGTGTATGATTTGAGTTAAGGGTAGATGATACACTTTTTAAATAGAATGATGGTAGATAAATTTAAAAATTTATTTGATTTGCTTTTAAAACAGTGAACTTAAATCTGTTCATTCAAATGTCTCTAACAGGATAGGCATTTGTATTTTCCAGAAATAAATTTTGTATTTTGAGGCATTGGTTTATCAGAAATACAATTTTGAATTGTCAATGTAAATAATTGATTTATACTGTGTGCACAGAATCAAACTAGGCCTTTTGTACATATCAGATTAGTTGATTGTATTTTTTACAGCAAAACCCACACATTTGCCTTTAAAATTGGGCAATGTGCCAGGAAGCTTTTGGGTAACTTAGTAATGTGCCAATGAGTAGCCTGTTTTTAGCATTGCTGTAATAAGAGTACTCAGGCATTATGTTTGAAGACAGAAAAAGATCTATAAAGTATTTCTATCACTTTTTTAATTCTTGCTCTTTACAGAAGTGGGGGAATCACACTTCTCAAGTGAGGACAATCTTGCCTTTGGCATCTGTTTTTAATATGTGGTTTTCATCTTTCTTTGGGGGAAATTTTTAAGTTTTTAAATAAAAATTTGAATAGTTTTATGCCAATAGTTAACCAACACTGGTAGAACTTTTTACTTAATATAATGTTTGACTGGATTTGTGGTTCTGAGCTTAATGATAGGAGAGATAAAATATTAAAGACCTCAAAATGAGTGTATGAAAACGTTGGTCTTGTCCCAATTATAATTTCTTTTAACTTTGTTCTTGTTGAAAGCGTATTTTATTTCAAACAAAATAGGTACAGCTTTTAATTGATTATTCAACATAGTATATGATTTAAGGATAGATGATATACTCTTTAGATAGAATGATGGGAGATAAATTTAAAAATTTATTTGATTTTCTTTTAAAGAATAGAGAAAACTTAAATCTGTTTATTCAAATGCCTGTAAAATGATAGGCATTTATATTTTCCAGAAATAAATTTTGTACTTTGAGGCATTCTTTAATTTTTAAAGAAGAACAGAAAATGGTCTTATTAAAGTATATCATGATAGCATTTATTTTTAAGAAAATTAAAATTTTCATTTGTTGTATTGAGATATTTTGGACATACTGGATATTCTAGTGCAAAGGTTCAAGTTCTTTCTTACATTTGCAGTTACTTGCAAAAGAGGATAAGAATATTCAAGACACTTGACAAAAGAGGACTGTCTTTCAGGAAAAACGCTCCTCTTTCCAGGGCTTTTCAGACTTTGCTTTGGAAATTTTGTTGGTCATTTAACTCTTGTTTGTGTTACCTTACTTATGTAATCAAATTATTTAATTTCCATGCAGGACTCTATGGCTTAACAAACCATTTGTAAAAAGACTTAGGCTTTTTGGGTGGAAGACTTTAGTGTCTCTACACATAAACGAAACAGGCAAGTAAACTTCAGAATTGCTGGGAGATAAAACACCAGACTGATTTTTGTAAAGTCTAGCCTTCTAGACTTATCTAAGGGAAGGAAAAAGAAAACAAAAGAAACCAAACGAAAAGATTTGTTTGTTCCCAAATGATATTCTTTGTTTATTTACTCAAGCAATGATTTCTATGATTTAACTTGCAAGATTTTCTTGAATAGATAATAGTTTTGTTACTGTACAAATAAAATCAACTGAGATTTATGATAGCAAAAATGTAGTCTGATAAATTGCTGTGTATATTGATGACATTCCAGTTATTGTAGATCTTAGGATAAGGTATATAGTTTCTCCATATGCATAATATTTAAATATTAACATGATAGGAAAATGCAAAGAAAAAGATCTATAAAGTTTAGTTATGACCTTATTGCCAAAGTTATTACGTAGGGCTGCATAAGTTGGTAAGAAGAAAGTGCATGAGGAGGAAGAGCAGTAAATGACCATTGAAATTATTTTTCTGATTACAAAAACAATACGTTTGCAATGTAGACGATAATGGAAGCACAGAGAAATAGAAAGAAATAAAACCTACTTAAAACACACAACCTGGAAATAACTGTTAACTCTGTTGTATTTCCTTCCACTACTCTTTATTTTCACATATGAATGAAAATGATTGGAATCATGTTTAATTATTATTTTTTTCTGCCTTCATTTTTTTCACTTAAAATTATATCAGAAACATCATTAAGATTTTTTTGAAAATTTAATTTTAATTATTGCAAAATGATCAAGTATGTGTTATAATTTATGTACTTATTCCATTATTTGAACATTTAATTAATTAATTTTTTTGAAAGAATAAGTGTAAATATTTATGAACATTTAATTTATTTCCACTCCATCCCTGTTACAAATAATGTATAATGACCATCTTGATACATAAATCTGTGTCATCTCTATCTTATTTCCGTTGAGTTAATTTGTAACATGGGAACTATTTGGGTTATTTATTCATGTAATCATTCCTGCAACAAACATCTTTTTGAATGCTAACCTGTGCAATGAAACATTTTTAAGGCTTTTGATACATGTTGTCAAATTGCTATCCCCAGTGGTTATACCAACTGATTGGTGGTTATGCCAAACATACTTACCTCTTGGTGTTCATGTCCTTGTACAGTCCTTTTCAGGATGAATAGGGTTGACCTATGTAAACCAATATGCAATTATGAAATGAAGACTGGTCATAAAGGACATTTCATATTACAGAAATGCCACAACAGTATTTCCCATTCTCCATGGTCTTCCTACACTGTGAATGTGACACTCTCCCCATTGAGTGTAGAGTCTATGACTCAGCGTCTTAAACCTAGGCAGACTGGGAATATGCAGTGCAGTGAGGCCATGTGACTGTTGACGTTGGATCATCGAAGATGCCATAGCTTCTCCCTGGTTCTCTTGATGCTTACTCTTAGAACCCAGCTACCCTGATGCAAGGAAATCCACACTAGCCCACTTTGAGAGGCCACTGGTAGGTTTTTCAGCTGATGGTCCATCTGAGGTCCTAGTCAACAATCAGCATCAACTGCCAAATATGCAAGTGAAGATATTTCTGGGTGATTCTAGCTCCCAGGTATTGAGTCACCTCCAACCTTCTAGTCTTTCCAGTTGAGGCTGCAAACGTCTTGGAGCAGAAACAAGCAAATGCACTCTGCTCTGTTTGAATTTCTGACCTAAAGAATCTGGGAGTATAATAATGTTATTGTTTTGTGCCTCTATGTGTTGGGTGGTTTGTTATGCAATGATAGTAACTGGAACAGCAACCACATAAGGAAAAGTAGATGGGTTAGATATTTTATTATTCTTATTATTATTTTGCATTTCAATGGCTAGAACTGGTTAGATATTTTTAATCCACATTTTAGTGCTCAAGAAATATGTGCAAAGAGAGAGAGCAGAGTGACATTTTCAGAGTATGTGAGAGTTCTCCAGAGAGAAATATGAAATATATATTGAAACCATTGAAATATATATATATATATATATATATAAATTGGCTCATGAAATTACAGAGGCTAAGATGCCCACCATCTGCCATCTGCAAGGTGAAGAACAAGGAAACTCTTTGGTGTAATTCAGTTTGGCTCCAAAGGCCTGAAAACCAGAGTCTGGGAAGAGGTGGAGGTGGCGTGCTGGTATAAGTCCTGGGTTTGAAGGCCTGAGATGTCTGAGGGCAGGAGAAGGTGAATGTCCCAGCTCAAGAAGAAGGCAAATTCACCCTTCCTCCCTCCTTTTATTATTTTCAGGCCCTTAACAAATTGGGTGGTGCCTGCCTGATTCAAATGCTGATCTCTTCTGGAAAAACCCTCACAGACACATCCAGAAATAATGTTTTACCAGCTGTCTGGGCATCCCTTAGCCTAGTCAAGTTGGCACTTATAATGAACCGTTGTAGAGGGTTTCCTAATAAATTAGTACCAATCCAGTAGTGGATTCTTTCCACCATTCCATACTAGTTCAAAGTTATAACTAGTGATAACAATAGGATGGAGACATTTTACAACTAATCATTCATTCAGAAATATTTACTGAGTATTACTAAGTGCCAGGCACTAGACTGGGTATTGGGGGTTCAATAGTGAGGTAAAAGCAGGCACAGGCTCCACCTGCATGGAGATTATAGGCCAGTGCAGGAGATGGACATTAATCAAATAATCATGCACATACGTAAAAGTTAACAACTGAATATATCAAATGAGGGAAATTATAGCAGTCTTCTGAGAGCAAGAACACATTGATTGTGGTCAGGAACACTTGTCTGAAAAACTGGCATTTGAGCTGAGCGCTGAAGGATGGCTATATGGTTTGATGTTTGCCGTCTCCAAATCTCATGTTGAAATTTGACCCCAGTGTTGAATGTGGGGCTTAGGTGGGGGGTGTTTGGCAGATCCCTCATGCAGGGCTTGGTGCCCTCCCGAGATAAGAGTGAGTTCTCGCTTTATTAGTTCATGGGAGAGCTGGTTGTTCAAAAAAAGCCTGGCACCTCCTCCTCCTTTTCTTGCGTCTGTTCTCAAAATGTGAGATACCTGCTCTCCCTTCACCTCTCACCTTGCCACCTTGATTGGCAGCTCCCTGAAGCCCTCACCTGACTCAGACACTGGCATGATGTATATACAGTCTGCAGAACCGTGAGCCAAATACACTTTTCTTTATAAATTATCCAGCGGCAGGTATTCTCTTTATAACAATGCAAAACAGACAAATGCAGATGAGTAATTGCATTTAGGTGTACTTAGGTTCTCTCTTAGGTTCTCATTTTAAACATTATTTCATTTTTTATTCATTCACTTTCCACCATTAAATTACATACTGCTGTCCAGGTGTGGAGGCTCATGCTTGTAGTCCCAGCAATTTGGGAGGCTGAGATAGGAGGGTCACTAAAGGACAGGAGTTTGAGACTAGCCTGGGCAGTATAGCATTTCTACAAAAAAAAAAAAAAAAAAATTAGCTGGGTGGTGGCACGTGCTGTAGTCCCAGCTACTTGGGAGACTGAGGTGGAAGGATTGCTTGAACCCAGCAATTGGAGATTGCAATGAACTATGATTGCACTGGGCAACAGAGCAAGAACTTGTCTCAAGAAAAAAAATTATGTAATGCTTCAGGCCAGGAAACATGCTTTCTATTTCACTTGAATAACTCCACAGGGCATACTTATGCTCATAGTTCTGCTTAGCCTTCTGCAAATGACTTACCAGAACATAATGGGCTTGAGAGTAATTTTACTTTGGCTTTCATTTCTATAATTATGTTACAATGCTGCTTTTATATCACTCACCTTCATGGTTTTGGGGGAGGTCTCTGTATCACTTGCACAAAGCTGTTCTGATGAGTGTGATACCAATGAGTTTGGACACTGATCTGCAGTGGAAGAGTCAGTTGGTTGATAAGTCATGCATTTACCTGGCAAAATGATGGCTTATGTCTACTGATAACGTTAGTGACTCCAGTGCTGTTCAGTTCACAAGAATACTTAGTGGTTATTAATTGGCAAGATAGACTAGTAACAGTTTTTGAATGTTTGCAGAACTGATTTTTTTTTTTTTTTTACTAGTAATGGAAGAGTAGAAAGAAAGTGAAAGAGAAGCAGGATCCAAAATTCTAAAATTCTCTAAAACTCATTTTACCGCTTACAGCCTTATTGAGATTCTCAGTATCTGAGACTAAAATTTCTACAAAGGGGTTGCAACTATAAAGGAGATCTCCAGTAGACCCAGACATAGAGTGTCTGGTGGAGCATAGGATGGATGTGCAAGGCAGTGGGAGGGAACAAGAAGGGACATGAGGCAGGACACCAGGGGTTCCCCAGTTTAGTCAGAGGTTTGTGCTCCATCAGGGCTGTAAGGGGCAGGTGTATGTGATGAACGTCACTCTAGAATTGCTCTCTGACATATGCCCTTCTTCCTTTTGGGAGACCTATTAACTGTGGTAGTGAGCCTCTTCTACACTTGTTGAACTTCTTGCCAGAGACTGATCTAAGGATTGGGCAGTGACTGAAATGGACAGGGTAGTAGCACAAGATGTGATATGTTGATGTTGGCGATCAAGAGACGCTGTGACAGGGCTTATCTTTTGGTATTTGTACTGATATATACCAGGGACAAGTGGATGTCTCAATTGTCTCTGTAGTTAAGTTTGGGTTAAATTAGAGCTTTTTCTATCATTTGCAGTTGACTCATTACTCTGATCAGTTGTATGACATAGAAGAATTACAGTCATATTAGGGACTTGCCAAAAGGACACCTTAGATATGAGATAAGATTATAGGCCCTTAGTTCATGGTGACATGATTTGGGAAGTCATGTAGGCGAAAGTCTTATAAGAATAGGTCTTCTTTTCAGATAAACTTAAGGAAAAAGACTGGTTGTTCTGTACTCATGGCAACAGTAAGCTGACAAAACTGGTCTTAATCCTGTTTAATCAGCCAGTGACAGTTCTGCGGTCATGGAAAGAAGTAACCACGCGACGTAGTTTCAAACCTCTTTAGTGGATTAATGGCAAATTCCTTCTGTTTAAACACACATCTGGAAGCCAACAATGAATGATAGCCTCACACTTTGAAAATGAGCCAATTGATGGTAGCCTGATTGGCCTGATTAGAAGTCAAAGTTTTCATCAGTCTGTATTCTGTGGGAATTATGTCTCTTAGACCTTGAAAAGCCCTTACAAATTGCATTTTTATATTTCTGTTCTGTTTTTAGCATTGGGTGTTTACAGTTCAGTGTTTAAAGCACTCAATACATATTTATGTATTTTTATTTTATTTTTAGATGAGTGTTCAGTTGACATTCATCTGAGCTGCTTTACAGAGAGAATCTCTAGGTGATGCTAAGGAAGAGTGACGATTCAGGACCCATTCAAGCCGGACTGCAGTAGGATATTGGTAGAAGTCAGAATGTAAAATGATAAAAATGTGGAACAGAGATAGACTATAGGCATGAAAGGATAGAAACACACATTCAGTGAATGTATGGATATTAGCTTTAAGACAGGATAGCTATCATTTGTTGTTCCTAAAACATCCCAACATTTGTAGTTTTATAATAAATTCACAAGTATAAAAGTTAAGGATTGCCTGAAACCTTTGTTCACAGATGTAACTCCAGAAACAGTCATATTTGTTATTAAGCTCAACAGATTATCACATATTACAACTAACTAAATATCTTGCATATATTTTTTATCATGTTTATCGCTACAGCCACTCCTTTAGTTTAGGTTCTCTGTAACTTCCAACACTTACGGAATAAAGTTATAGAAACAAAGTCATTGCATAGAATATTGAACATATAAACCCCTTTATAGTCTGGCTTATACTTGATTTTCTGCCATAATTTCCTTCCATTCCCTCTTCTGACAAAGAGGCACACATGTGCATACATACACAGCAAAATATTGTCTTCTGAGCATGCTAAGCCTGTTTGTGACTCTGTCTTTGCCTATGCAGTCCTGCTTTTTCTTTGATAGTAAGGCCTTCTTAGAATTGCACAAATCCTGGTCCTATACAGTTTGGAGATCCCTCTCATTTGGAGAGGGCTTTGAAATAAATCTCTGTTTTCGACCCAGGAAAAGAGTTGACTGCTTCAAGAGCTTGCTTGTGTCTAAACATCTTCTAGCACTTAAACACAAGGAATTGTAATCATTTTCTTACATGTCAACAGACTCTAGAAAGGAAGAGCTCAGATCTTATTTTTCTTTGTATTCTGAATCTCAGAATCTAGGAAGACTTTTAGGAAATGTTTGTTGAATGAATATGAAGTATCCTTTCCAATTAGTAGCCTGGGAAGCAGTGCATGGCAACTAAGAAATAATCCATTGATGTGTATTGTGTGGCCAATCAATGCAGAGCTTCTATTTTGGCTATAGTTCCTGAAGTGTTAAGTGGTCTTTTATTTATCTATTTTTATCTATTTATTTTTTATCGGATCCTGTTGCCCATGGAGCATCATCTTTTAAAAACATAATCATAATAAATCAAAATTCTTAAGAATAACTGTACTTATCCTAGTTGACATTTTCCATCATGACCATAGGAATCACACCAAATTTCAACTTTTTTTTGGTGGAATTTGTTCATTTATGTTTGTCCCATTGGATAGCTTTTCTTCAATTCCACAAATCTAAACAAGAGATACCTGTTCACAACATTATGTATTTTAAGATTTAGTAAAAATGTCCTTTCCTAGAATAGAGTCTCAGGTGAAATAGCACTTCTGGTCAGAGCTGTCCAGCCTCTGGTAAGTGCAGTGGCTTGTTTGCTAAGCCTGTTTCCTGAGATATATGCTAATGTTTTCTTGTCCTCAGAGCTGCCCGTAGCAGGCTTTCAAGACCACTCTTCCCCAATCAAACTCTAACAAGGCTGATGCTCAGGTAAACATAGGTAAAAGGAACAAGAAAAAGTACGTACAAATACATATAAACTCACTAAAAGTTTCAGAAAAATAATTACTGTTTACTTTGATTTTCACTTTGAAAGCATATTTTTAAAAACAGATTTATAAATCATTAGGAAGACTTATGAATAACACAGTTGTAGATAAAAACCAGTGAAAAAGCATTATTTCTTCTGAGTCCTTTTTGAAGATAGAGTCAGGACATGTCATAACAGGGTTAGATCTATATTTAGGTTATTTGGGATAGACCCATGTACAGGTAGGATTAATTACACCTGGAAAACTGGGCACTATTGTTAGAAAATGTCAGAATTTTTTTAAACCAAGGGTTAAGTTCCTTGTTAACACAGAGCTATCTGTGTTTATAACAGTATACTACAAAGGTCAAGGCAATACTTAGGACCAACAAGCAGGCCATTTGGGGTAGTTTGTTCAAAGGCTTGGGTTTCACCCCCACTCAAAGCGGTAAACTTCTGAATGTGGAGTCTGGGTAAAGAGATTGGCTAGTGTATTATCTCTCAAACTCAAACTCAACCATGCAAACAGCAAATAAAAACCCAAATCAAAGCCAATATTAAGTCACCTCCCTAAAAAAAAAATCAACATTTAAGGAGGATAGGCCAGTATCTTCTTAGTGTATAAAAGATAATATATTAAAAGAATTAAGTTCTTGCTTCCATAACCCCTAGGTTAAGCTTTTCATTAAAAAAAACCAGTAACAACCTTCATTTGAATTAGCAAGTCTCTCATAGAAGGTGCTGGCTGTGACAGTATCGGGGACCTAGAGTTTTCTACTATATATGCCCAAATTAGCTGTGTCACCTCAGGCATGACCTTGGCCACAGAATTTTTTATTGAGAAAATTTCATTAAATGAACTGAAAAGTCTCTTCTGGCAGCTGTGTTGTTTAAGAGGGATTGCAGAGGAAGGATGATTATATTTGGAAGCACAGGTCTGGTGTGCCAACCGATACTGTATCAGGACACTTCCTGGAGCTGAAAGATGCTGGAAACTTTAGATTAATTATTCATCATGGATGGTACAACATTCAGTTCATTTCTGGTTTGAGGGCTGAAACAGCTCTGAAATTGCTCTCTAAGAAATCTTGGCTCTACTGTGAGAACTCCTCCAGCAGGCCTCCCTCCCCAGTGGTCCTATTTCAAGTCAGGAACTTCTCTTTTCCTAATAAAGTATCTTTTTTATCCCTTCTTCCCCGCTTATATGCCCAATAGCTAGAACAAAGGTTTTCAAACTTTACTGTGCAATTGTATCAGTTAAAATGCAGATTCTTACATTTTACCCTAAGATAGAGAGTCCCCAGCCCTGGAGTGAGTCATAGCAATTTGCATTTTTAGCGAGCTCCCAAGGGGAACGGACCATACTTGGACAAATTGATCCCAGAGACTATGGTTCCCGTGACCTTCAACCTGCAAGTCCCTCACCAGCTTCCACCATCTTAAAGCAGGACAATCCCAGCAGCAGCAACATGTAATTTTTGAAAGTAGCATTTCTAGGAAGTGGTTCTCCTAATGTGCCTCCATGGTCACCTAAGAATCCCTTGTTCTACATGTAGATTCCTGGTCCAAACCAGGGAACAGTATAGGAATTTACTTTTTTTTAAACAGCAAATGTGTGATTACTTTAGGGAACCACGGATTAATGGACTTAATTTCTCAAGATTTTCTGAATTACAATGTGATATTAATCATTCTTCTATTCAAGAAAGTTACTGGAAGTCCTCACACCTTTACAAAATCATTGTGCTTTTTACTGAGGTGTGGGTATAAAAAAATAGTTGTGTGTTGAATGGCATTCTTTATTCTTTATTGCTTTAGAGTTCATGGCCCATTTCCTGCTCAATGTTCCTTATATAAAGACTCTTGGGATAAAATTTTCCTAAAACATACATTTTCCTAAACATTTAATAAAATGTTTGTTTTTCCTGATAAACTGAACTGATGTGCTTTCTTCTGTCCACTGAGTTATGTGTCATGACCAAATTTCCCCTTTACTTAGACTGCTAGGAAGCTCAGGGTGAAATTTTGAGTTCAGTTCTTGTAGCATTCCTTAGTCAGAGCTTTATGGATGTAATTTCTACCTTCTATCATTATAAATTGGCATTTTTTATTTTATTCAATATTGTTGTTTGCAGTTTTACTGTTAGCTGGTCCAAATAATTTCTTAAAGTGGAGGGAGTGAGCACATTCAATGAGAATGATTAGTTTTGTTTTTTTATTTAATTTTTTTCAATTTATTATTTTTAATTTTATTATTTTTAATTATTACGGGTACATAATAGTTGTATATCTTTATAGGGTACATGTGATACAGGCGTAGAATGTGAATTAATCAAATCAGGGTAATTGGGGTATCCATCACCTCAGGCATTTATCATTTCTTTGTGTTAAGAATATTCCAGTTCTACTCTTTTAGTTATTTTAAAGTACACCCTAACTTGTTGATTATAGTCACTTTGTTGTGCTATCAAATATTGTTCATTCTATCTAACTATCTTGATTCGCTTTAAAAGCTGCACCTCTTTACAACAATTCCATGTGCTCTGGTGAAATAGGATCTTCCTTGTTCCTTACACGTAAGGCACTGTTTTAATGCCTTTCAATCTCCATTAAGTAATGTGATGATCATCTGCTTTTCTCTTTTTATTAGATTAAGCACTATTTAGTTATTCCTACATTCTCTTCATTTTTTCCCCCTAGTTTAGTGTTTCCAAAACTTGCCTAATCATAGAATCACCTGCAAGTGCTTGCTAAAAATACACAATCTCAAGACATCCTTCCCTTGTCCCAAGATTCTGATTTGGTAAGTGGATGATGTGATCAGGTTATGTATTATTTTACTATCCAGTTGACTTATTAATGCTGGGCTTGTGGAACAACCAAACCATACATTTTGTTCTGAGATGTTTACCAAAGTTGGGATTTTTCAATGCTTTCCTTGAAGAATTGACTAATCTTTAGACAAGATGTAGGCATGACATTATCCACTGCCATTTGATATCTTGACTTTATGAAGAAAATATCTGTGCAAATTGGATTCATCTTTGTCTTCATCAGGTCTTCCTCGGAAGTCAGAGACCAATTCTTGTGAAAGAGCATCCAGTAGCAAGAAATAGATATTAAAATCTTATTCAAAAGCAAAGTGAGATGTAAGACTAAAAGAAGGCAAAAGCCACAAAGGTTTATAGTCAATCCTTTTTTGCTTATTCAACAACTATTCATTGAAATTTTATCATGTGTTATACTGGAGGTTTTCAACTTTGGATTCTTCAAAATAAGGTATGGTACTTTAAAAAATATACATATCTCAGCCCAAACTCAGCCTACTGATTGACTGTCTCTTGGGTTGAGTATGGGTGTCTGTGTTTAGAAAAAGTTCATACTTAAGAAACCCTGAGATGGGCACAGTCTTGCCTTCAAGGAGTTCATTATCTAGTAATCTAGATCAGTAGTTCTGACAGTGATATGCCTGGAAAACATCTAATGATATAAACTTTTGAAGCTCATTGCAGTTTGACTGAATCAGAATCTTTTGGAGGTTAGACAAGAAATTTGTATTTAAAAGAAAAGTCTGAACTGAATCTGATCACTCAGCGTAGGTTTGCAAACCACATATAAATTTCAAGGAACTTTGGAAGAAATAATTTAGGAAACAATTTAACAAAATGGTCTTTTGAAGGGCTAGTAGACCTCTGGCTATTATCTGGGGAGCTGTAGAATTCTAGAGCAATGTTTTTCCTAATTGTTGGTCTGAGGATGGCTGGGGCCACATCTTCTCTCTTAACCATCCTCTTCCTTGTGATCCTTCTCCTCTTTCCTTTCCGTGTTTTCCTTCCTCACTCCTTGCCTCATCTTCCCTCATTCATGTCTGGAAAATATATTACAGAAATTAGAATTTACCAAGTTATATAATTTATCTCATAAAATATTGTTTAGATACAATTTTGATTAGATTTAGCACAGAGGTTCTCAAACCTAACCTTACATTACAGTTCCTTGGGGATCTTAAAAAAATACATAGATCCCACCTCAGACTAATTAAATATGGGGCTGGGCCCCTGACGTGTGTAGTATTCTGAAGTCTTTCCAGTTAATTTGGATCTTGTTTAGGGTTGAGAATAGCTAGTTAATTTTGTTTGTCATTTATACATTCAAGTGTTTAAACTGAAGTCTTTTGCATTCTGCCTTTTTTGCTGTTGCTCCTCATATCTTTTTAATGCAAAAATTTATATTGGACGACTTCTGATGAGATGGCAAACTATTGCATAGAGGCCAAAAAGAAAACAATGTGACAAGATGATTCTTTGGACCTTGTAATCTCAGCACTTAACACCGGGCTGTGACATCATCCATGGGAAATATGGATATAGTCACCAAAAAACCAAGATTTTGGGTTTGCTGTCACCCATTTTTTTTTGGCATAATTCTAAATATTTTGTAGTGAATTATGTATCTTCCTTAGAGACTGAAGTGTTTAAGCCTTATAACTTCCAGGACATGCCACAGCACTTCTAGAGTGAAATCCTTTTATTTTTGATTTATTTCCAAAATAAGGAAAAGCTTAGATTGTGAATATGCTAGCAAAATCTTTTTTAAACCCATAAATATCTCTTTGAATACCTGTAAATTGAAGAAAGCCAAATAATGAGGTATTTGTTTCCTTCAGAGAATTTACAGTTAATTATTCATCCAATATTTAGGCTATCTCTACACTGGGCGTGATGCTGGGCGTTGGGTGTATGAACAGTGTGCTGTCTGCTCCGAGGGAGCTCACAATCGAATGGATGAAAAAGACATGCTAAGGAATAAGATGGAGATGTTCAGCCTGATTAGGGAAATAAAATCAATATGCATGGCACAAATATTAGGAAATGGCTATTAGATCATAACAACTGGAAAATTATTAGAGACTGATTAAGTGCTAAATAGAGGGCTGCTGTTCATAGGGTAATAGGAATTCAGAAAGCAGAGTGTCCAGTATGTGTTAAAGCAGTTGGAATATGCTTTATGGAAGAGATGGTACTTTGCTGTGTCCTGAAGGAGGGACAGGCTTGGACAGATGGATGTGGAAAGGGAGGCCATTCTGGGTGTGTGACCCAGCGGGCAGAGGTACCAGTGAGGTATATACATCACCTGTATGGAGTGCGGCAAGGTATATGCAGACACAGAGAAGAAATAAATTCTTATGTTTTAGAGCGTGTCATGAATCTTCTTGATAATCTAATGAAAGCTACGCAACCCTCTCTCTGGAACAATACGTATGTATCCAGATGCAAAAATTTTGTATCTAAGTTTTGGGGATTTACAACTTCCTTAAAGGCTAATGGAGGAAATAAACCATACATAGTTTGTTTCAAAATGACTATAGATTTATGAGCAGGGGAATGAAATTATTAACTTGAGTTTAGGGAACCTTTTCCTGGTTTAGGGAAACTTTCTTGTAGCTGTATAGTTACAATCATTAGAGCCAGGGAAGAACTGGAAGTAAAGAAATATAAATATGAAATAAAGATGACCTGAACTGGGAAGGCAGCTGTAGGAATGGATATTAAAGCCTTAAAAGAAAGATATTGTGCATTAATTAAGTGAAGGTGAGTTTTTTTTCAATGGAAGGAAAGCAATGAATAATTTTCTGTGTATGCTTTTAATTTTTATATTTAACATTCCAAATATTTAGGAAATATTCTATGATATCAGAGGGTATGTAGTTAGTTGTCTTAGAAGCAGAGAAACTGTAGTAAAAGGTTTTAAAAGTGGCCATTGTGAGTGAAGAAAAATATGGTACTTTTCCACAGATTAATTTGAAGGCAATGAAAGAGAGGAGGGGAAAAATAGGATAGTGCCATAAAATTCCTTAAAATCCTTGCAATTTGGCAAGAAGAAAGGTTTTACACTTAATATGCATTCAATAATAAGGAGCTCAATAAAATCCTATGTTGTAAAGACATTTTCATTTACTTGTTTTTTCATAGCTAAATTATATAACGTGGTTCTTTATAAGGAAGCATAGGCCAGGCAGGTGTGGTGGTGTAAGCCTGTAGTCCTAGCTCCTCGGGAGGCTGAGGCAGGAGGATAGCTTGAGCCCTGGAGTTCGTGGCTGCAGTGAGCTAAGATTCTGCCACAGAAAATCTGTATGTAAGGGAACTGCATTTTCCTGGAAGAGACGATGAACTTGGACGTCCTAAAGCTAGAGGAAGACAGCTATTGCCCAGCAGAGGGAGTGTGTGAACTGTATTTTCAACAGTGTTAACATTTCCCACACTAAGGGACTGAGTAATATGAAAAGCTTTATTATAATATTTTACCCCCATAATATCTTGAAGTTAAAAAAAACTTAAAAAAAGACCAGGAAAAGAAAAGCTTTATTATAATAGGGTGAAAAATCAAAACTATAGGAGTGCCCTCTATCTTGGCAACTAGGATCAATTACATTCTTTCAGAAGAATCTCTGCATCATGCTTTCATGAAATTGTACATGAGGCTGAAATTGACAAATTTTTGAAGAAAATATGGTAAAGGACGTCTGATTTTCAAGAACTGAAGTGTGGCAGTGCAGGTGTTCATATTTTTGACTGAATTTAATATTCTTGTATGACTTTTACTGTCTTAAGAAAAAAGGCTGAATTGTGTCAATCTGTTTCCCATTTAAGTTTTATATACTATAAATTTACTTGAAAGTTGTGGCTAACTTTACAGAATACATTTAGATTGGAACCAAACTGATTTTAAGTAGACTGTGTTCATTTTGCATTACCTGCTAAAAGTGAATGCTCGAAAGAACACAGCAAAAATAACAGTAGTTTAAGCAATCTATCAGTTGCTTTAAAATAAATGTTTTTGATAGCTCTTTGGTCATTGTGTTCCAGATATAAAGAATTCCCTGAAATAGTACAGACTTAACCAGTGTTTCTAAGATATTAACCACAAAAGGAAAACTTTGCCCTGTAATTAAATGTGATTTCCAAAGAGGTGAACATCAACAAATTAAATTTTTGTGTGAATTTTAACTTTGTCTACTTTAAAAAGAAATTGTTAATCTGATACATATTGTTACTATAATATTAGATTGGTCCAAATCAACTGGTTAAAAGAACGAAGCTTAATTAAAGTATTAACTATAACAGTAAAGTAATAACTATAACAGTTTGATACTTAAGTGTATACATCATTCCAGAGAGAAAATGAGGCTGTATACAAGTTTACCTAGAGAATAAATAGATGCTAATTAAATAAGTGAACAAATTGTGCTTAAAGGATCTGTGATAGGAGAGATAGGAACATTAACAACACTAATAATGATTTTATATGATCTTTAATGATCATAGGATAGAAATAATTTGCTTGATATAATATATCCATGTTTTTCCATGTGCATGGAGCTGAGAGAACTTTATTTTATAGGTCTTCACGAAGAAGCCTGTAACATTCCTATGGTCAATGTTTCACAGGGTAAGGAACAGTTAATGAATAAATGGCGCCATGTCAGAGTTGGGCGATGTGAAACCCTGCTAGAAAGATAGGCTTTAGGGTTGTTTTATAATCAGGACTACCTAATATTTCCTTTAATGATGCTGGTTAAGGAGACCCAGGTGTGCGAATCTTACCCAATGTTAAGTCAACAAGTCTCTTTACTCTGTTGGTTCTGCTTGAAATTAAAAGGAAACAATTTAAGGCTGCTCTGAAGAGCTCACTCTAAAGAGTGCAATTTTTATTTTTCTTTTTAGAAATTCTATATTATCAGCTCCCTCTGCAAGGTGATGAATCCTGTCTCCTGCTGAATGTCTGTCCCTTTAGAAACTCTGTTTCACTATGCTGTTTTATTCACTTTAGACTCTTATGTTGATCTTTCCAGATCTTTACAGTTGGGTTGAAAATGATAATAGATAAAAGCCCTTCCAAAGCTTTATTTGCTGCTGGGACACAAATGGTGCTATTTTTCTCTGTCCTATTCCTAAAATTGTAACAGAGCAGGCTGAATCTGTGCTACTACTAAGAAAAAATTACTCTCTTTTTCCCTCAAATTAAACCCTGTGGTTCTGAATTAGCCCCTGGAGGTGGCTGGATAGGGATAGTACATCTGTTCAAAAATTAGATGCTTTACCATTAATAAGACTGCATTTGATGCTATATTATTCCCTTGTTGGAACATTATAAATAATTTTGTAATTTTGAAAGTACTGAAGGAAGTTGTAATAAAACTTTACTGTTCTCATTAGCAACCCTTTGTTACTAACAGCATCCTCTAGTTTTAAGGACTTAATCTGTTTGATGACGTATTAAATGCACTCTAGATTCTCAGAGTTTGGCAAAGAAAACATATTTGAAAAAAATCACTAATTGTCCTCTTTGTGGAATTGATAGGCCTCAAGCTCTGTACTGTGAATTTTTACTAAATGGATAAAACAAATTCGACAGTATATAAATATTTTGTTAGATAATTCTAGCAGATACATAAAATAACCAGGCAAAATCATTCAAATTCCCTTATCATATACCAGATACATCTTCCTTTTCTCCCTTTTATTAACAATTGTCTACCGAGTAGTGGGGAATTAAATTCAGGGAAAATTAGATTAAAATTTGTGGATCTCCTTGGCACTATAGTGATTAATAAAGTAAATTTGGCTCACGTAACATTTTAATAGGTAAAAACTAGTAAAAAAAAATAGATTTACTCCCTAAAATCTTTTATATCCAGTAACAGCAAAGCTGCTAATTAAATGTGTCACTGATAATAAAAAGGGAAAAGAAATGAACCAACTCGGAAGTACTTCCCAGAAAGTCTCACTTTCGCTTCAGATTTGGTTAAATTTCATTTGTTCTGTCCTGGCAGCTTAGCAGAGTGAGGTGGAATATGGAAAGGAGGGTTTTGCGATGCCAGAGGATACATTTCCTTGGGCGCCGTCAGCTCTCATTTGTCATCAGCTAATCAGTCCACGCATGCCCTGGACTTGGACCCTCTTGATTATCAGGATGGATTTCATGGGCATGTGACCAGTGCAGCTGCACAGCACTTGGGTTTAAGGCTCTGCCATTGCCATCTTGAAATTTGCAATGATTTAATCTTTAAATTTGTGCCCTGTAAGTGAAGTTTGCTAGGTCAGTGGAGTATGTGCCAGAGGCTTGGAGCCTTGGTATATGTGGAGTCCTGCCTCCTGCCACCTCTGCCCCTCACCAGAATGCATTCTCCTGCCCCTCCCAGCCTGTGACCACCCTCCCCAGCCTCCGTGGCTGGGGGGTGGCCTGGGCCTGAGTGCCAGAGGTTGGGGTTGGGAATGTGCAGCATTAAATAGAAAGCAAAAAAAAACTTCTCTGTGGCAGGTCAAGAGATAAGACTTGGAAAGGAGAAAGCTTTTTGTCAAGCTGTGAACAAGGGGCCTCACGTTTTCATTTTGCACTGGGCCTTGCAAATTATATAGCTGGCCCTGTCTGTTACATGGCGATTCTCCCTGTCTTCCCCTTGCTATAATAGGGTTGTTTTCTTTTGAAATGTTGAAATGTGTGGATAGAATAGAAATAAAGTCTCACAGTTTCCTTGTGCCCCTTCCCCCTCAGCTTTTGCATCTGAGTGCTTCTACTGTGATTTTCACTGAGCAGATTCACCCCTAAGGCACAAGGGCTGCAATGACACTTTCTTACAAAGGCCATTGTTTTGAGTACTCCAGGGATTAATGTCTCTTTGAGAGAGCGTGTTGGATTTTTTTTCCCCCTCCTGGTAATCCACTGAACTATTATAGTAGAGATTTTTGTCATGTTTGTAATGACCCATACTTATTTTTATTATTGTCTATATTGATTAGCAACGTAATCTTCTTACAAGCAAAAAGACCTATCCATTTGCCTCTAGAAGCATAACAGAAGGACCACTCACTGGCTTTCCTATATTTTTTGATTGCAGTAGCTCCAATTAGGTGGGCACTTCTTAGGATGAATTGTCTTTCCAGGCACAGAAAGGCACTGAACACTTTCCTTTCCTCTTGTTCCATAAAGTAAAAACTGGCCATGCTACCCAACAGATCACTCAGAAAATACTCACTTTCTTTCAGATATTTATCTAGCCCTACCTACTGACATGCCATAGGGCATATTTTTGTAATGTTTGTAATGAGTAGAATTTGATTACTCTCATTATTTACAGAGGGTCAGCAGCATACATGCCAAGTTAAAATAGGTGGTGGCTTAAGCAAAATTGAGTAGATACATTGAGCATCAGGCTGGAAGAGGTGGAAAGTGGAAGTCAGGTGATATTTCAGACTTGCTGTGGACTCTGTCCTCTTTCTTTGAAGCTCCAGGAGAGTATGCCTCTCTGACATCTCTCATTTTTTTTTTAATAGACACAACCATCCTATGTTTACTCTGTAATGTTTGTGTAGTTGAGTGTTTCACAAACTGTAATCTACACACTCTCAATATCTCCTAAGTTAATCCCTCAGAAAGTGTTCTCCCTCAGGAGAATTCCAACATCCATCAGTTCATTTAAGGCTCTCAGTAGGCCTGGAATAAAATAGATGTTTAACATTCCTTTAACACTGGATTTTCCAAACTGATTTGATCACTGAAACATATACTTTTTTCCCCCATTGTCATCTATTAACATTTTTTGACCAAAGAAATCTGTGGTGAACCCTTTGGTAATTGCTGGTCTAGATGGTGAGCAGTAGTTGCAGTGGATGGGGGAGGGATCTTCACCTTTAACCGGTTTGATCTGGAGGGTTGTAAAGATATCTATGAACTCAGTGATGTCTGAAGTTGTCAGAGTACTGAGAATCTAGAAATGTTTGTTCCAGAACAGATTGGCTGTGGCTATGTGTTGCAAGAAACCACGAGTCTATATGAATAAGATAAAATCATCAGATGGACCCTCTGAGAATGTACATCTCTGAAATGGGTGCAGGGATCACTCATCCCACTTCTTTCAATAATGTTCCTGCCTTTTACTATGGGATATGGGCTCTTACATTAATGGAAGGGGTTAAATGTGAAGAGAATTTTGGAAGATTATGCAATGTGAACATAATGGGCTAAATAAGCCCCCCTACTCCCCCCAAAATATCAGCTCCTAATTCTTAGAATGTGGAAATGCTAGTATGTATAGAAAAAAGGTCTTTGCAGATATGATTAAGTTAGGAATCTTGAGATAGGGAGATTATATTGGATTATCTGGGTGGATCTCTTCTTGCTTCCATGAAGCTGGAAAATTGAAGTATCTTTAGCATTTCTTCAGATTCAGTGTGAGGACTCGTATTTATTTTACCTATGTTATTTCAGGGTTTCCCAGGAGGCTACAATCACAGGAAGAAACATACATGAGAGGGTCATTCTTGGAACCCATAGAAGGAACAATTACAGTTGCATTCAAGGTGGACAGAAGAGGGGGCAGTGATTATGAAGTTGATGTATTGTTAGCCAATTACCTTGAGTAGTTCCCTCAAATTTGAGGCAACTCTGACCACATAGTCCAGGGAGAGCAAAATCAAAATGGAATGTTACTGTTAACACAGTAACATATTATGCATATTATTTGTTTCATGAAATATGAGTTGAATATAAGATCAGATGGAAATAAACTAAATGTACTTTTATATCTATACAGATATAGATAAAAACATCTTTCTGAAGCTATCAATGTATATATCAACACTTGTTTATATTAAGACATCGTCATTACTAAATTTATATCACTGGAGGAGAAATAAATTATAAAGAGTCCAATAAGGGCTCTAACTAAAGACTGAAAGGACAACAAGGAAAAGGAAAAAAAAAGTATCTTCCTTTTAGCAGAAATTTATAAGATATAAAACTAAATATGGATATATTAAAATTTGTGGTGAGTAAATATGAGAATGCTAGAATGTCATCTGGCTCAGGAAAAATATCTCTACAGTTATAACAATGCAATGATATTTATATTTTATTCATTTCTAAACTCCTATTTACATCACAAAGCTCCTGCCTGTGATGCTGCACCATTAAGTAAGAGCAGAATCTTCATTTCAAAATTGGAAAGGCTTAGTGAGGTTCCACTGAATGGATGTGTGCATAAAATGATATTTATTTTGGGAGGTGAGACTTTGCTAACACTGAAGACTCTCCCCCGACTGAATTAGCAACAAGGAAGAGTTGATCCAAGGACAAGGATGCCAAGGCTGGTCTCGTCTCCTTATGTCCAGAACAAAGCCCCATGGGCGCACCAAGCTGATTTTGTCACATTGAACCTCCAGCAGACAGGTGTCAGTCCTGGGTTCTGTTGTACATACAGAACTGGGCTCACTGGCCAGTGGTGGATTTAAACAGAAACGAGAAACCTTCTGTGCTCCATTGGCTCGAAACTGCCTGCTGTTGTAGTCCTGGCACGCTGGCTGCTCTTGGTAATACTCCATCCCTTCACTGACCTTGTCCTGTGGCCTCATATTTATCTAAAAAAACCTAAATGTTGTGATTTAGGGACATTTTTGTAGTCTGGTTTTGACCCAGGCTGTTTCCTGCACTAATTCTTCACCTACCTTTAGCTGATTTCAATCTTTCCCCCTGGCTAGCTTATAATTCTTGATGAGACTCATCATTATTATTTTTTTCATTTTATGGCATTTTATTGTGGCACTCAGCTTCAAATCCTGATAATTGGGGACTAGGAGGGATCATAATTTTTCTGTCTTTCTCATCAAATATTAAGCTCAATTATCTTTCCTCCATCATCAGCAATTATACAGGTTTGCATAAATTTATGTTGCCACAGCAGTCATATTGCCCAGCTGAATTTCTGGCAAGTATAAATGTCATTGTCAGAGGCAATTTACAGTGCAATTCAAACATACATGCCCCTCAGCTGAATTCTCTTTCCTCTCGACTCTGGGGAATCATAAATTAGAGAAATGTAGAAAGCTATATGTAAGGAAAAATCATGGAAATGTAACTGCTATATTAAAGGAAGAGAGAATTAACGAAGTAAAATAATTGTTGCCAACCTCTCTTTCTTGGAGTCCTGTGAGTTTGTGTGTGTGTGTGTTTGTGTCCATGCATGTATGTGCATGTAACAGAGGTGAAAATTGTAGAGAGAAGGGAAGTCCTAATTTTCATAGGTATTTGAGGCAGCTCAGTTAAAAAAATTCTTTCAACGAACAACAGACATCAAGCATTTATTAATGGTGCAACTCAAGTCTATACAAGGTAATGGGGATACACTAACAAATAAGAGAGAAAATCTTGTGTGGAAGAAAATAGCTGTGTGATCTTTCATTTATTTTGTTTTTGGTGAATTCTCTCCCTTGTATTTAATGGGATAGATTATGACTTTCTTAATAACTTGGATCAGTACTACTCTGGAACATTGAAAATTATTTTATAATTATTCTGTAATTAAAGGAAGGCTGGCTTACCACTTTTGTCATTTTTTATGCTTGAGGTTGCTGTAGAGAAAAATAGACAATGGTCATCCTCTCTGATTGTTTTCTATCTATCCTAGGCTATTGTGTGCTTTTTGGTGTTCTGTTGAGTGTTTAGTGTGAAGAATATGTTTGATATGTGCTGAGATAATGGAAAAGATGTTTTTCAAGTAGTAAACTTTTAAAAGTTAGACAGCATTTTAATGGGATAATCATTGTGAGGCAAAAAAAAAAATTTACCCTGTGGGTATTATTTTTAAGTATAGTCCATTCACTGTTTGTGCCTGTTTAATGACTACTTCTTAAAGTTGTTCCATTTCTTATACATTTAGAGGTGTAAGTAGAGGGAAAGAATAGTCAATGTAGAAATACTAATCTTTTCCTGCTTCATACCATTCTTTGCATCCTTTTGGGAATAATTGCGAATTTTGTTTGAAAGCAGAGGGGTTCTTTCTTGGGTTTGAAAACTACCAGAGTGAAATTGCATTTTTCTCAAGGAAAATGACTTACTATTTTCTGCTCTTAATGTTGCTTGAAAAACACCATAATGGTTTAAAGTAAATAGCAACTATGTGCATTCTAATAACTCCTGTGGGTAGGTGGCATTTACTTTCCACCCTGAACCCAAATGAAGTTTCATTTCTGGCTTTATAATTTTGTACTGTTTCTGAACTCTTATCTTTTTATGGATATTATTCAGAGAGTAAAAATGGTAACACAGGTAATTAAATCCATTTTGAGGTGGAATATTAAGCATTTCACTCAGGAGGGATTTTATTTGAATTAAATTGACTCATCATAATGACTCAAAGCAATCAATTTTATTTTTACAGGGAGTACATTCTTGTTGTTAGAAATCACTTTAATATAGACACTTCACAAGTAAGAGAAACTTACCTTTTAGTTTTATAAGATACATGAGCTACATTTGAAAGCAGGATAGTGCGATATCCTATCTACATATTTTACATCTGCGTAATCAGGCAATAATTATTTGGTGATGTTTAATTTCCATCATGAATTGAAACAAAAATTTGGATTTCACTAGGAAGTGAATTTGTTATGATATAACAAATTATTAAAGAATATTTTGAGAATTTTTTCCTATAATGCATTAGGAATTAAATACAAAAGGAGTAGATGTTAACAAATTCTGGTTAGATATGTTGGATTGAATAGAGGCTAGAACTTCCTGTCACCATTTTTTGAAAAACCACTTTATTGAGATAAAGATTGACATACAGAAGTCTGCACATATTTAATATATACAAATTGATGTGTTTGAAGGTAAGCATATACCTGTGAAACCATCACTGCAAGCAATGTCATAAACTTTTCCATCATCTCCAAAAATACCCTTCCTTCCTTCCTTCCTTCCTTCCTCCTTCCCTCCCTCCTTCCCTCCTTCCCTTCCTTCCTTCTTTCCTTCCAGAAACACTTAACATAAGATCTACCCTCTCATTAAACTTTTACATACACAATGCATTATTTTCATCTGTAGGCACCATGCTGTACTGTAGATCTCTAGGACTTATTAATCTTGCATTACTGAAACTTTGTACCCTTTGTCCAGCACCACTCCATCCCCAACCCCCACCCCCAGCCACCAGCAACAGCCACTCTACTTTGCTTCTATGAGTTTGACTATATTAGATTCCTTATATAAGTGGGATCACATAGTATTTGTCCTGAGTCCTTATTACACTTAACATAGTATCTTCCAGGTTCATCCATGTTGTTTCATATGGCAAGATTTCCCCCCCTTTTTTTTTGAGACCAAATACTATTCCATTGTGTGTATATTCTACAATTCTTTATTCATTTATCCATTGATGGACATTTAGGTTGTTTTCATATTGTGGCTATTTGTGAATTATCCTGCAGTAACTATGGGAGTGCAGGTATCTTTTTGAGATCCTGGTTTCAATTCCTCTGGATATATACTCAGAAGCGGGATTGCTGGATCAGATGGTAGTTCTATTTTTTATTTTTTGAGGAACCTCCATACTATTTTTTTGTAGTGTCTGTACCAATTTACATTTCCACTAACAGTGTACAAGGATTCACTTTTCTGTACATCCTCACCAAACCTGTTATTTTTGTTTTGTTTTGTTTTTTGGTAATAGCCATCCTAACAAGTATGAGGTAATACCTCATTGTGGTTTTGATTTGAATTTCCCTGATGATTAGTGATGTTGAGCACCTTTTCATATACCTGTTGGCCATTTCTATGTCTCTTTTGAGAAATGTCTATTCACGTTCTTTGTCTATTTCTTTAATCAAATTATTTGTTTTCTTGCTATTGAGTTGAGTTCCTTGTATATTTTGAATATTAACCCCTTACCAAATATATGGTTTGCAAATACTTTCTCCCATTTTGTAGGTTGCCTTTTCATTTTGTTGATTGTTTCCTTTGTGGCTCAGAAGCTTTTTAGCTTGTTATAATCCCACTTGTCTATTTTTGCTTTTATTGCTTATGTTTTTGGTGCCATATCCAAGAAATCATTGTCAAGGCCAATGTCAAGAAAGTTTTTCTCTATATTTTTCCTCTATGTTTCTTCTTACATTTTTCTCTAGTTTTATGGTTTCAGATCGTTTGTTTTAGTATTTACTCCATTTTGAGTTGATTTTTGTGTCTGGTATTAGATAAGGGTCCAGTTTCATTCTTTTGCATGTGGCTGTCCAGTTTTCCCAATACTATTCATTGAAGAGAATATTCTTTTCCAATTGTGTATTCATGGTACCTTTGTCAAAGATGAGAGACCATATATGGGTGGATTTATTTGTGGGCTCTGTATTCTGTTCCATTGGTCTATATGCATGTTTTTTTTTAAATGGCAGTACTATACTGTTTTGATTATTGTAGCTTTGTAGTATATGTTGAAGTCAGGAAGTGTGATGCTTCTAGCTTTGTTATTCTTGCTCAAAACTGCTTTGGTTGTTTGGGAACTTTTGTGATTCCATATGAATTTTAAGATTGTTTTTTCTATTTCTGTAAAAAATGTTGTTTGAATTTCAATAAGAATATCATTGAATCTATAATCACTTTTAGTAGTATGGACATTTTAAACAATATTAATTCTTCAAATCCATAAACACAGAATGTCTTTCTATTTATTTGTATCTGTTTTAATTTCTTTCATCGGTGTTTTATAGTTTTCTATGTAAAAATATTTCCATTCCTTGGTTAAGCTTTCCATTGTTGACAAATTAATGATCTATATTTATACAAATAAAACTATATAAAAACATAAAGTACCAGATTCAACCATGGATGCCATAATATTCCAAATACAATTTTGAAAACCAGACCAAATAATTAAGCATGCTCACTTTCATTTCTGTTTTTGACAAAACATTCAAGGAAAATTCCACCTTTGGCTTTCTAAGGGTGCTTCTCCATTTTCTTAGACAGTGGTCTTAGATGCTCTTCCGCTATAAAATAATATCTCAATCACTTTCTGAAGTGATTGCTGCCTCTATCTTTGCAGGCTTCCATTGCCTGGAGGACAGACAGATATCAAACTGAGTGAAAATGATGGAGTGAAATGTGTGTATTTAATCTCAAGTGATAAATGTACTCTTTACTTACTGCTGTAGGTTACAGACGTCTCTTTTCATATAAAAGTGGGCGAAAATCCAATTTAAAAAGATTTCATTAATCTACTCTTTTAATGGTTTAATCTCCACAAACCTTATAAATTACAGTTTATATTGTCAGAGGAACTCTGGAATTCCTCAGATAATAATATTTCTTTCCATGTGGAAAAGCTTGAAATAATCACAACTTTAAAATTACTTTTAGGAGAAATAAGGTATATTTAATGTCATCTGAAAACCTTATCTTTCTAATAGTCCCAGAGTTAGGTAAATCTAAATGTTTAGAAATTTGGATTCACTGCAGATATATTTTTATAGGGTTCCCTGTGGCATATGATAAAAAAACTACAGATTTCTTCCATCTCTGTATGCATACTGCTTTACATTGTGACTTTCCCCATTCCTCTCACCAAGGGGTGGAGTCTATTTGTTGATTCTTTGAGTCAGAACTTGGCCATGTAACTTACTTTGGACAATGGGGAAATATGTCACAGAATAAGCTTAAAAAATGCTATGCAATGGGGCTTGATATCTTGCTACATCTGGAAATACAAGTATACCCTGTGAATGAACACAGGCTTGCCTGATGGAGATTAAGAGACTATGCAGAGGAGAACTGAAGCACCTTGGCTGATACTGAGTTAACTAGCTAGACATGAATATTAGACCATTATAGATCAGGGGTCGGCAAACTGTGGCCCTTGAGTTGAATCCAGCCCACTACCTGCTTTGTAAATATGATTTTGTTGGTGCACAACTATGCCTATTCATTTGTAGATTGTCTGTGCTGCTTTCCTGCTATAACAGTAGAGTTGAGTAGCTAAAATAGAGACCACATGGTCCATAAAGTTTTTTTTACAGGAAAGATTTCCTGACCCTTATTCTAGGCCATCCAATTTTAGGTAAGCTGGCTCAGATCAGAAGAATCATCCAGTCAAACCACAAGATCATGAAGAGTAATAAATGTTTGTTATTTTAGGTTGCTAAATTTTTGGGTGGTTTGTTATGCATCATAAACTAATACTAACTGAAACTAACTGATAACTAACTCCATCTCTACCACCTCAAACCCATGTTTTACTTTTATCTTTCTTAATAATGCCCATTCTATGGTGCTCTTAAGCTTGGAGTTTTGACCCATAAGCTTCATATATATTAGAGGTAGAATAATCTTGGAGATCAGTTTGTAAAATCACTCCAATTTATAGACAAGAAAATAAAACCCAGGGTGAGTAACTTAGGGCTGCACAGATAGTTGTCTTTACCAAATGACTGGCAATACGCCTTTTACTTGTGAAACCGAAACCTTTCTGGCTTCCCAATTTGATTGTAAAAATGCTTTGATTTGATTATCCTGGGAAGCAATTTAACATTTGTTCAGTTATTCTTAAGGCAATTTGAACTTCTACCATAGTATTTTTCCTTATGGGGGTATTCCTAATCGGGGGATATGTATGTGAAGACTTGTGATCACTGAGAAGTTAGCCACAAGGGTGTTCAGGCAGACTATTTCAGAGACATGACACTCTGATCACATCTGAATGGGCAACTTGATCTAATGGAGGAAGGTGAATGGCTATGTATACTTTTTCTTTTGCTTGTTTCCCAATTTCTCTGAGTAATTCTGATAGGCTTCAGATAAATTCTTTTATTAATTAGACTATAAACGTTGTACTGTAAATGCTTTGTAGTTTTCCCCCATTAAAAAAAAATATTCTGAATGTTTCAGTTAAATTATCAACAATGTTTACCATGAAAAATCTAGTAGCTATTAATTAGATAAATTCATTAAATGGTTTGTTTTTACCCTTCTCATAGACTTTTGTCTGGATTGTATGGGAGGCATTTGCTATGCGAATTGCCAGAGCTCTTGAGTCCACTGGATTCCAGCACTCATGTGGTGGACAGTTCCCTCCACAGATTGGCCTCCTGCACCAAGTGTACTGTAGGCATCTCTCTGTTCTGCTTTCTGGAAACCTGGAAAAGCAGGTGCAACTTTGAAGTTCAAAGAGAGCTCCTACACTGGGGGCAGCCCTCCACCAATGGAAGATGAGAGTTGGTGGACAAATGGTTCAGAATCCCTACTAGAACATTCAGAGGCTCCTTCTCCACAGTTCCTCAGAGGGTTTCCCAGGGGACTCAACTAAATGGTCAATAGCTCCTTAGCACACCTTTTAATGGTTTTAATCCCTTTCCCATCTCATTTTCTTTATGCCCTTACTTCCTGGGGTCACTTCTCAAATAAACCACCTGCATCTAAGACCTTGCCCCAGGTTCTACTTCTAGAAGGAACTCCAACTAAGATAGTGCAGTTAGGGTTTCTCAGGCAAAAGGCAAAAGGTGTATTCAGAGCCAAGTACTTTCATTATTAGAAACATTATTGTGTTAGAAGATTCAAGAGTTTAGCCAACCTTGTTGAAGATGATGTGATGAAATTTACATTCTTTTTATTATTTCTGTAATCAGAAAAAGATACTAAATATTCACATTGTTCTTTGCATCTAGAAATAAAAATTTAATAAATTTTCTATTTCTGTATTAGAACTTATTCCTCTTTTCCTTGACCCTCAAATTAGCCTTACAGCTATATGACAATAAAAAAAAATATTTCTTAAGTGCACTAAGATTTTGATTAAACCTTCTAAGAAATAATTATCCTGTCATAATTGATACTAATATATTATTATATAAATCCTTTTTTACACAATTAAAAAGCTTAAATGTCAAGGGCTGGTAAAAGGCATATATGGTAAATGTAATGAAGGTGTGAACAGTGGTGCATGTGAAGCTTCTTTAAATACTAATGATGGTCAATTGATGAAAGCTTAGTTTATCAAGACTTAAATGATGGTTGTGAAATTAATCCTAAAACTGTGAAACTTGCTTTTATATGTTACCCTGAAATTAGCGTAAGACAGTTTGAGACTTTTACAAAGCATAGCATACAGTAGACTATATCCACATTATTTGCTTTTAGCGCCAATGTCTTCATGTCTAATGACACAAACCCACACTATAGTTTTAATGTGATTTAATTCATGCACAATTTGTTCATGGATAATTTTTTTTAAGAGTCAAGGTCCTGCTATGTTTCCCAGGCTGTTCTTGAGAACTCCTGGGCTCAAGTGATACTCATGCCTCAGCCTCCCAAGTAGCTGGGAGTACAGGAGCATACAACTACACCTGGCTCATGGATAATTTTTAGTAGCACAAATTATATGAAAAGATCAGAGGGCATACAGATATTGCCTATGGCAATAATTGTAATTTAGGAGCTGATCCAAAATGTATTATTTATTAAAAGTTATTTTATAGAGTTGTCAGTTACCTCAAGTGTACTTAAGATCTGGGAATTTTGATGGAAATTAAATATGAATAGCTTTCCATTTATTTAGATATTTCCCAGTAAAAATTTGAAGTTTTCTTCATAATGCTTTGCAGATTTACAAAGTTTAAGCATATGTACTTTATATTTATTGTTGCAGTTGTGACTGTGATTTTTATTATATTTTAAAATAGCTGTTGTTATCATATGGAAAAGCTATTGGTTTTTAAAGTAGTGTGTTTAAAATATTATGTAACTGAAATGCATTAATGAACTTCTTTAGTTGTTTCAGTAGGTTTCCAGTTGATTCTCATGTATTTTAAATCTTTTCTGGGGAGATAATCATATTACCTGGTAATAATGATAATGTTGACTATTAAATATTTATGTTTTTCTTTTGATTGTATTATTTCATGGATTGGAAATTCTAAGAGAATGTTAAATAAGAGTGGTGATAATTTTTTATTCCTAAATGGAAAGGGAATGGCTAAAATGTTATGTGCAATGTTGATTGTTGGTTTGACAAAGATATTACTTATCATGTTGTAATAGATAAGATACTGTTAGCTGCAAATCACAGACTATTTGTTTCTTTAAAAACAGATTAATTTTATTAATAAATTCTATGTAACAAGTGCAATGGTTGTAGGAAGTTCTGGGTTGGATTAACTCACAAACTCAATGGTGTCAGGTTTCTATTTCAGCTTTTCTAAACTTTCCTTAGTTTTTCTTCTCACAACAGTATACAAGGCAAGAAATAGGTTCCTCTATTTTAACAGGGGTTTCTCTAGAAACTCGTAGGAAACCTTGCCTTTAAACCTTATTTGTCAGAATTAGATCACATGTAAATCCCTAAACATTATTGTAAGCAAGAAATGGATATTCATTAGATCAATCATGTTATATCACCATGGTTGAGCATATACCTGAACCAAATCTTGGGTCTGTTAAGAAGTGGAAATTGTTGTGGAACAGGCAGGTGACAGTCTATCCAATACAGTCTTCTGGTCACTCATGTGCCTTTTCCCTTATAACACATCTTGAATAGCACTTATCACTACCAAGAACTTGTTGACCTTTCTCACAGGAACTCACCCCAAGACCTCATGCAGCTATTGCATCTAACTCCATACCCCATGTCTTTGGATAATGTATAATTTTTCTTCCTCAAGTATCAGTCTGGTTCCCCACAGTTCAGGTTTTTAGATAAAATGAAATTTAACCATCCCTTTCACATATAAAATAATGAATTAGAAACAGGTTGTTTACACATTTATAAAAGAGGATAATAGGGAACACATATATTTTTCTACTTTAGAAAGGAAAAGTGAGGGCTCTTGCTAACTGAGGAGCAATACATCAAAGGGCAGAGGAGGGAGAGGCGGTTCTGGAATAAGAAAAGAAGGGTGAAAGAATGGCTAACAGGTAGACAAACAATGGGGTTAGCCAATAAGAAAGTATTTTCTATTTTGTCCTATTGAGATTTCAAAACATCTGATTTGTATCAAGTGACTTTTCAGCATCTGTCAAGATACGCCTATGCTTTCTATTTCACTTATTATTAATAAGTCTAGCTGATTATTTTAATGCTATTTTCTCCAGTGATCTGAACTGTCACCATTATTATACATTAATTCCTTGTATATGCACTATTTAGTTCCATTTATCTACTTCACCATTCCTTAAGGTCTGAAACTTTTTGTTATGTTTCGGTATTTGGGTGGTCAAGGGAACCATTATTCTTTTTTATTTCTTTAAAACTTTATTGCATGTTCTGTGCATTTACTTTTTCAATTGAATTGTACAATCACTTAGTAAAGTTTCATAAAATTTCTGTGTTTGCATTTGATTAAAATTCCGTTGATTTTATAGATTTATCTAAGGAAAATTAATAGGCATACAGTACTTTTAACTGTTGGTCTAAAACATAGTGTAACTCTGTGTTCAGATCTTGTCTTGTGTCCATAAATAAAGTTTAAATTTAATAACTTTGTTTATATGTCTCTTGTATGTTAATTCTCATGTTAATGCCTAGGTATTTTCCAGTTCATGTTGCTATTATAAACTGGATCTTTCTTAAAGTGAAATAAAAAAAAATACTTCAGCCAAAAATTGTCCACTTGCTGAAATATGCAACTGCTGTCATGTCTAGTCTGCAAGTCTCAGAATATATTAGAAGGTGTAAGTGATTTTTTGAAACTGTGTAAAAATCAAGGATCTAATATTTCATTTTTTATCATCAAAAAATCTTGTCTGATATAACAAATACTGCTTAAAACTGTCAATATATGTAATTGGCATTTTCTTTTTATTATATCTTCTTCTTTTACGTTCCACAGCTTATTGGTTATTGGCACTCATCAGAGGTAACAGACCTTCTTCGCATCTCTCAGTTTTTCTCTATCTTTCGGGAAAAAGAAACTCATCATATAGAGTACAGTAATTTTATTGTACTTAGGAATACCTTACTTCTTCAAATGACTTATTATAGCTCAAGAGCGAGAACTATAAGAAAAATCTGATTTGGATAAGCGTAATTTTTTCCACCCTTTTATAGTGTCTCTGCTCAAATGTGTCACCACCAATGCAGTGTTTGTGGCATAAGAGTTGTCAACAGTTGTTTATTTATGAAAAAAAATTTTAATCTCCATTTTTTTACATCTTGTGTATTTTATCAATAAGCTTTCTAGGCTATGGTATTTCTAAAATCTTGGGCACAGTTATTCTGGGCACAGGTATTTTTTTTTTCAGCATAGCCTAGAAAGTAGCATTTGGATATTTCAAGTCTAGCTCAAAGTCACATTAATAACATGATGACTAAATAGCATGTGTAAAATTGATAGCAACATTTCTACTGAATATAGTCTTAAGCTAAATTTAGTGTTACATGGGCTGTGATTGGCATTTAGGTGTTAAGTCTCATATTTTTAGCCATTAGTGTATAAACATTAAAACACAACCCTTACATTATATCTTACATAAAGATATAAAAATATGAACTCAAATATTTTCAAACACTTAATAAATTTGAAGTATGTTAATTTCTAATATCAGCACTATATTTTGACATTCTAAATTCAGTACAATATAGAGACTTTAAAAGCATGGATAATGCATTTTCAGTCATTAAGGACCACCCATAGTGAAAGGGTAATTAGTTTCTCTTGATTATGAAACTTAGGTTATGATGCTGTATGCAGAAATTTTGCTTAATTATAAACAGAACAACCTGGAATTTGACATGGTGACAATGGCTAGACAAGTAAGGTTTAAGTGCTTTTCGAGTTATGCTTATTTCATTAATGTAGGGCTGTTGTCTTTGCTGATTTCTGGCTTCTTGCCTAGGAACTGACAAGAGAAAGTATACATCTCTAGTTTTCTAATACTGGTGTTAGTCTAATCGTAAAGCCAGGACACCTCTTTCTCATATAACAGAGGCAAAGTTATTAATCAACTCCTCAATGTCTCTGGTAAAAGAATAAAAGGAAGTATTTTTATAATTACATACTCTATAAAATACTTTCTCATTGCCCACTGTCAGAATTCTCATTTGTTGAGCATTGGTGTGCCAGGTAATTTACAGACTTCTTCAATCTTCATAATTACAGTAGAGGATAAATTTTGTTATCCTCACTTTACAGAAGTGACTATTTTTTGTAGCTGTTGTATGTGAAAATCATAGAGCAATTTTGAGGTGCTGCAAGATGCTGTGTTCTTTCACAGAGAATTTGCCTTGATTTACAGCTTCACTGAAGTTTTTTGTGACAGCTGTTCTGTTTCCAGTTGCCCTTACTCCTATAGCATACCCCTTCGTGAATTTCAAGTGCAAGCTGGTAGTGTTTGTTAGGCTCCTCCCCTCTTTAGCTTTTGTGTTCTCAGTTCCAGGAGACCACTGAACTCTCTGATGAACTCTGCTCAGCTTTTCAGCCTTTGAGTTGCTGCGTCCTGTTTTAAAACTTGAGGGCAGGTCTTAGCAAAAAACTACACCTGAGGCTGTCAATGCAATTGGTAAACGTTTTTGCTTTAGAAATGAAGAGAAATGCAGAGGTGAGGGGAAAGCAAAGGGTGGATGAAATAGAAAAAAGCGAGAGAGAAAACAAGATAGTGGGGTATGGTTGAGTAACTGGCATAGGCAGGTGGCTGGGGAAATTTTAATGAAAGGACACCATTATCCAATTTTAAGTTATTTATCTTGCTACAATTAAAAAAGTGATAAACTCTTTGTCTCACCTAAGAGATTAGTAAAGAATTTTGCTACACTCTACCCTATAATAAAACTTACTATAACTCGTTTAGTTTAGGTTTATTTTATTTCTTTTCTTCTTCTTTTTTTTTAATTGTGGGAAGTGGCTGATTCCCACGTATGGTTGATTAATGGGCCAATACAACATGGGCAAGTGTAAGGCAGTGGACAGAATGCTGCTTAGACTGAACTAATGTAATGAAAGCCAGAGCTTGGAGTCAGAACTGACCACTTGTCTGACCTTGTGTAGAAATCTTGGGGGGGGGTCATTAGACTTTCATAGGTATATAATTAATATATAATATAATACAGATAATTCAAGCCAATCTCATTTAAATCTTAGGTTCTTTAAGCCTTAAGATTTTAAGAACTAAGACCTTAAGCTATCACATGGGCTGTAGAAAGAAACTGCATTTTCTTATTTGTAAGGAACATGATACACATGTATATTTACAGCACACTATCTGGGGTTAAATCCTGGTTCTACCATGTGTTTCCTGTGGGACCTCTGGAAAGTTACTCAATTTATCTCATATTGAGCTACTGTATATGTGCAGAGGATACTGGAGACTGGCTGCTGCCATTACAGCATTTGTTGGTTCTGTGGACTGAATGTTTGTGCCCCCCCCCCATTCATATGTTGAAACTCTGATCCCCAGTGTGATGGTATTTGGAGGTGGGGCCTTTGGGAGGCAATTGGGTCATGAAGGTAGAGCCCTCATGATGGGATTAATGCCCTATAAGAAGAGGAAGAGATATGAGATCTCTCTATGTCTCTTTTCCTCTCTCTGCATGCATCAAGGAAAGCACATGTGAGGACATAACCAGGAAGAGGCCCTCACCAGACACCATATGCCTGTACCCTAATCATGGACTTCCAGCTTCCAGAACTGTGAGAAAGAAATTTCTGTTGTTTAAGCCACTGAGTTTATGGTATCTTGTTATAGCGTCCTGGACTGACTAACACAGTTGATGATACAAGTGATATAGAAGGTAACAGTAAATAAAGAGTATATATATTATGTAAAGAACAGTTGTGTCTAAGTGTTAAATAGATCCTTGCTTTTTATTTACTTATTTATTTTGAGGCCTCTCCTTAGTATTGCCCTGGATTGAGTACCAGGGCTGCTTCACAAATTACATAGAGTAAATTACTAGAGATAGATGCTGAATGGATGTGCCATTCTAAGTCTTTAAAAATGGCAAATACCAACTCCATGTATATAAGGACTAAGCAACTGAAAAATCCCTTGCAGACTACTATCCGCATGCCATAGACTCCCTCCTACTCCTTGCTGCGTTAGCCCTTCTCTGTTTTCCAGTCTTTGTCCTGGCATTCAGTGACTATGTATTTGGACCCTTCCCCACAGATACAAACATACAAACCCATTTTATCTGCTACCATTAATACCTCCTGTGTCTCCTTGACTTGAGTGAATTTGTTATGATAATTTTTCTGCAAACACAGGATGTTCATTCCTGGATATGGCCATTGTTCCCTGCTGTTTTTCCCTCCTAGAATTTTCTTCCATTCTTCTCTGTTAAACTAAATTCTATTCTCCGTTTAGGATGCACCAACTGGGATAAATTTCAGTTGTGAGGTGCAGAAAATTCAACTAACAGTGGTTAAGCAAATAAGAGGTTTATTTGTCTCATGTAACAAGAAATTTGGAAGTAGGATATCTTAGGCTGGTAGAATAGTTTAGTGGTTTCATCACAGACCTGGATTCTTTTATTCTTAAGCAGTGTTTTTCATCCTCATAGTTTCAATATGGCTGTTGTACTTCTAGGAGTTATATCCCATGTTCTAGGCAGAAGAAGGAGGAAAGATAAATGGCAAAAACAAAATGCCAAAACTTATCAAAACTTAGACCATTGCCCATTTTAGTCTGTTTATGTTTCTTTGGCTGGAAGTGCGTTGTATGGCTAAAACAAGATATGGGGAAGGGTATCTTAACACTCCAGTCTCTATTTCAGAGGAAATTAAGGGAAAATAAGATTGTGAAAGGTTTTGCATAGCTAATTCATAGTATTCAAACATTCAGTTTTTAAATTTCATGAACTACAGAAACATTTATGGCAATAATTTTTTTTAAAATTTAACCTATGATATTACAAATGAAAAAAAATTATAGATGTATGTTTTAGTTCTTTGGATTTAAAACAACTGAATTTCACCTTCATGGTGTGACTAGCATCTACTTAAATATTTCTTGAAAAGGAACATACTCTGTTGAAGGTGCGTTAAGCAAATGAAGAGAAACTCCTGCAAAAAGGACTGGCAAGATTCATGGTAATGATTACACTGGCTTTTCTTCCTTTTACTTTTGCTAGCCAATCCCCAGATTTCATGGGTGAGGTGAAAGCCAAGTGTTTGAAGCTAAGGGGGAGATGCAAATAAAAAGCCTATAGAAAAGTGAATATGGGGACAGGCTACTTGAGGGAATGAAACAATATTGTTTTAAATCTTTATGTCAGTTGTGTATAGACATTATTTCATGTAATTCTCGTTAGACAGTGAAGTAAATCTGTTGGAGAGGATTCAAAGAATTGAACAACTTGCACTCGATGATGCAATGGAGCTGGCATTGGCAGGCAGGTCTACCTCCAAAGTTATCATCTTTCTGCTATTTTAGGATAAAAGAGTAATGTAAATTGTGTGGGTCAAAGGTCAGCAAACAGCTAGAATTATGTTTCTCAAATAACTGTCAGAAGGACATTAATTCAGAGTTCATCAAGGTTAATCACTTCTGTCTATAAAGTAAATATCTAGGCAATTTCTAGCGGTGAAAACATATTGGGGTCTTAAAAGGATTTTGTTTTACGGTAGAGCTAGATCTTTTCAAAATCAATTTGAGCAAGTGAAATGAAAGGCTGGAAAAATAGAGCTTTATAAATAATGAAAGTCTTGACATTCTTGAGCACTGCAGAGCAAATAGCTCCACACTCTAATTACTATTGTATGGTGTTTGAATATCGTTGGTGATGTTAATTAAAAAGTGGCTCTTGCATATTTTGCTTAAAATATCCATGACTCACTTCTACATAGCTAAATTCTCTCAAAAAACACATTCTATTAAGCGAGAAGAAGCACAGACCAGACTACATTTCTTTTTAGGTTCTTTATCTCAGTTCTTTGTATTAAGAGTCTGCAACAATGTATATTATTTATGATGGGAGAGAAGATGGAAGGGTAACCTAAATGTCAGCATTAGAACCTTTTGTTCTTTTTTAAAATTTGTATAAATTTAAGGGGTACAAGTACGATTTTGTTACGTGGACATACTGTGTAGTGGTGAAGTTAGAGCTTTGTATCCATTAAGTAATTTCTCATCTCTCACTCTTCTCCTACCTTCCCACCGTTCTGAGTCTCCAATAATTACTATTCCACACACTATGCCCATGTATACACACTATTTAGCTACCACTTAAAAGTGAGAACATGCAGTTTTTGAGTAGTTTTACTTAAGATAATGATCTCCAGTTCGATCCATGTTGCCGCAAAAGACATGATTTCATTCTTTATTATAGCTGAGTAGTATTACATTGTATATACGTACTACATTTTCTTTATCCAATCATCTGTTGATGGACACTTAGGATGATTCCACATCTTTGCTGTTGTAAATAGTGCTACTATAAACAGATGGCTGCAGGTATTTTTTGATGTAATGATTTCCTTTGAGTAGATACCTAGTAGTGGGATTGCTGGGTCAAATGGTAATTTTATTTTTAGTTCTTTGAGAAACCTCCATAATGTTTTCCACAGATGTTGCACTAATTTACATTCCCACCAACAGTGTATAAGCATTCCCCTTTCTTTGCACCTTTGTTAACATCTGTTTTTTTTTTTTCTTTTTAATAATAGCCCTTCTGACTGGTATAAGATGATACCTCATTGTGATTTTAATGTGCATTTCTCTGATGATTAGTGATGTTGGGCATTTTTTCATATTCTTGTGGGCCATTTGTATGACTTCTTTTGAAAAATGTCTGTTCATATCCTTTGTCTATTTTTTAAAGGGGTTATTTTGTTGTTACTGAGTTGTTTGAGTTCTTTGTAAATTCTGGTTATCAGTCCCCTGTTGGATTCATAGTCTGCAAATATTTTCTTCCATTCCGCAGATTTTCTGTTCACTCTGTTGATTACTTATTTTCCTGTGCAGAAGCTTTGTAGTTTAATTAAGTTCCATTTGTCTATTTTTGTTTTTGTTACTTGTGCTTTTGAGGTCTTAGTCATGAATTCTTTGCATAGAGCAATGTCCAGAAGAGTTTTCCTTAGGTTTTCTTCTAGTATTTTTATAGTTTAAGGTCTTAAATTTAAGTCATTGATCCGTGTTGAATTGATTTTAAATATGGTGAGAGATGGATATTATTTTCATTCTTCTGTATATGACTATCCGATTTTGCCACCACAGTTTATTGAAAAGGGTTTCCTTCCCCCAGTGTATATTTCTGTTTACTTTATCAAAGATCTGTTAGCTGTAGTTATGTGGCTTCATTTCCAGGTTCTCTGTTCTGCTCTATTGATCTATGTATCTGAGTTTTATACCAATGCAATGCTGTTTTGGTTACTATAGCCTCCTGGTGTCATCTGGGATCAGGTAATATAATGTCTGCAGCTTTGTTCTAACTGTTTATTATGGCTTTGGCTATTTAAGTTTTTTCTTCCATATAAATTTTAGGATTGTTTTTTTCTAATTCTATAAAAAAATGATGTTGGTATTTTGATAGGGATTGCATTGAACCTGTAGATTTCTTTGGGCAGTATGTTCATTTTAATTATATTAATTCCTCCAGTCATGAGCATGGGATGTTTTCCCATTTGTTTGTGTTGTCTACAATTTATTTTTTGTAGTTTTCCTTGTGTTTTCTGTTTTCTTAAGTTCTTGCATTAGTATCTTGGGTGCAGGTGATGAAGTATTGTGTTTTTAGTGCTTTTTATTTTTTTCTGTGGGTTTTGTTCTTTTGACAAATGCTGCAGTCTTGAACAATTATGGGGACAACAATATTACATTACTTTTACTGGTAAAACCACAATAGATCTAATCAAATGGAAACTTTACTGTTGAAGGATTGGTATAGTGATTTCCAACTCTTTAGTGTGAGGAGTTTTTTTTTAAAGGAAGAAAGAAATTATTAGAAACATTCACAAAAAAAGGAACATTCATACTATATTGCATGTTATTTTTTATGGTGGTTGACATAAAAATGCTATGAACTTAATAACACTCCCAAATAATTTGTAATTTATTAACCAGAAAAATCTAGTATATTTGAAATATAATAACAAATACATGTATGGAATACATTATTTATTCCACTACATTCAATGCTTAGTGCTATGTATCCACAGACTTATTATTGTGCTACCTTCTAGGATTCAATAGGAATAATCTAGAAGATATTTAAATAGAGATGGGGGAGAGAAGCTAAGCAAAACAGCAGCTTTTGGGTTCATGAGGCTAGAAAGTCTCTCTAGCAGCTCAGGAGCCTGCTGACTGCAAGAGATGTGAGGGAGGGAAAAACAAACCACCCCATCTACCCTGTTGCTGGACTTCAAGCCTCTTGGGGGTTGATCTCTGCTGATATCTTGCTCCTTTTTGTTCTGCTCCACAACTTCTTCCTGTGGAATCTCTGGTAGGTTCTGGCACTTTGCCTTTGGAATTACACCTGATCTATATCTGTTTGTCTGCTTTTTCTTTTTTATCTAAAACTTTTCCTTCTTTTTGAGATGAACTGGCCGCTGATGTCTCTGGTCAGCCTTCTTGTTTCTGTCCTTATTGCATATTATTATATATAATGTATGTAAATGTTGCTGTATAAAAACGTAACATTAATCAAAAAATCTAATTGGACTTCATCCCATTATCTGGTCTTGAAATAAGGAAAAAACACTAAACTAGAAAACTAGCCCTGATATTTTATTTTGGATACTTCAGAATGTATTTTTGATTTTGCTAAGAAGTAACATGAATAATTCAGTGAATACAGCATAACGCTGTTAAAATGGTTAAAGTATAATATTACAGAAGCAACTGCATAAACTTCCTGAAAACTCATAAAGGTCTTTAATGTCTCTAATTATGTAAAAGAATACAGTAGCTAGAGCTGGGAAATGACTCACTGAGCTTGTCAGCTTGTTCACTGACCCACTCAAAATCCTAAACAGAAATCTGGACTTTTTCTAAGTAGTTGCTTCAGCTGAGCAAACTTTAAGCAATTTTATTTTTGAAAGTGGGCTTTGAAACTCCAGAATGATTTAGAGAGAAATCAAGTTAATCAAAGTAGAAATAAAACTCACCTATAAAAATGAGGTTTATAGGGAGGGACATTTCCTATCTAAATGCATTTTCATCTTAGCAGTTAATTGCTACCAATTTGAATCTATCCAAACAGAAATATGGAAAAATATTTTCTCCACTACACATTCATGAAAGGCACGTACAGTTAACACTAAGGAATTATTATTTTTAAATTTTTTTGACAAATTTTTGAAGTATAATTTACATTCCATGCCATTACTCCATTTTAAGTGAACAATTAAATGATTTTTAGTAACTTTACCAAGTTGTACAGCTATTCACGTAAATTAGTTTTAGAAGATTTCCTTTCCCCTATTAAGTCCCTAATTCCCATCCCCAACTACATTTCAAGCATGCCCCTCCCCATCACAATGCTCTCCACATCCCTCAACTGTGGGTCTACCCCCCAACCCCCGAATCCCTGGTGGACACCACCACCATTTGAACACCGTAGTGTTAAACAGTCAGTACCAATTTGATGGTGAATACATGTGGAGGCCATTCTTCCGGTCTTGTGTTACCTCACTTCGAATGATGGGCTCGAGCTGAATCCAGGATAATATATGAGGTGCTAGGACTTATTATTTTTAAAGAAGCTTATTTATACAGTTGTCCTATGAACAATATGGAGGTTAGGGGCATTGACTCCTGTGCAATTGAAAGTTCACGTATAACTTTGACTTCCCCAAAACTTAATTACTACTAGCCTGCTGTTGACCAGAAGTCCTACCAATAACACAGTCAACAAATATTTTTTATGTCATATGTATTACATACTATATTTTTACAATGAAATAAGCTAGAGAAAAGAAAATGTTATTAAGAAAATCATAAGAAAGAGAAAATATATTTACTATCCATTAAGTAGAAGTGGATCAGATAAAGGTCTTCACCTTGTCTTCATATTGAGTAGGCTGAGTAAGAAGAGGAAGAGGAGGGATTAGTCTTGCGGTCTCAGAGGTGGCAGGAATGGAAGAGGTGGAGGGGGTAGAAAGGGAGGCAGGAGTGGCAGGCACACTTGGTGTAACGTTCATTGAAAAAAAATCCGCATGTAAGTGGACCTGTGCAGTTCAAACTCATGTTGTTCAAGGGTCAACTGTAGTTCCAGCTATTTTTTTTCTGAACATATAATCTTTAGATTTCCTGACATTTTTATTACAGCTTGTTTAGCTGCCTAATAACCTATATGGGTATAATTAATAACATTTTAATGCAGCTCTACCTTCTACATGCATTAAAAAATCTGCTATGTCCTGGTTCAATTGTTAGGTATCTCAAAGAATTATTTGTAAACAATGGGAACCAAAGATGTTACTGGCAAAAGATGAAGTTAGAAAAACAGAACATGAGCAATTATTTTAGGTAATAGTTCACTTCTGACAAAGAGACTCCAAAAAAAACTTTAAAGAAATAGTTGTAGAGATAGTTTATACTTTTTAAAATATATTTACCAAATCAGGGTAATGTAAAGAAAGGATTAAATAAGAAATCATGTATTTGGGGACCCACATGGCAGCTAGAAGTGTAGGCAAGGTTCTCACTGTGCCATTTGCATTTTGGTGACTCTAAGACTCTCAAAATATTTCAGTTTTTGAGGAAAGGGGTGACATACACAAAAATATCTGGAGGACTATCATGAACAGCTCTACCTTCTCTGTGAGTTGAATGAAGGCAATTGGCTTTATATGAGCAAGCAAACGAAAACGACCTGAGCCTCCTATACAGAAAGCTATTGTCAAATTGTTGAATATAAAATTGGCTAATGGGTTGTCTAATTTTCTTTATTGCAGATTTCAAAGCAGCCACGTTTAAACATTCCATTTGGTAGAGCTTTTTGTTTAGATGTAGGGCTGAGAAGTTAATCATTCGATGCAGGAGTCAGCAAACTTTTCCTGTAAAGCTCCAGACAGTAAATACGCTCAGTTTTCAGGGCCGTGTCACCTTTGTTGCAGCTACTCAGCTCTGCTGTGGTGGGATGGAAGCAGCTATAAGCAACATGCAAGTGGACGATTATGGCTCATTCCAATAAATATTTATAAAAACAGGAGGCAGGAAGGATTTGGCTCTTGGGCCATAGTTTCCTGACTGGTTTGATATCACTTTCCTGTGGAATACATGAAAATTTGCTGGATGGGTTTAAGGGGAATTAAATAAAAAGTGATCATCTTTTTAAAAACGTATGATTTTTAAAAACTTGATTATCCTATAATTTTTAAAATTCTATCATAACTCATGATGGGTATGATCTTTTATGGAAAGAAAACAAATCTGTATAATTGCTGATTTATCTGTCTGTATAACCCTGAGACCTACTGCAACTTATAAGCATCCCAAAGACAGAATTGGTTTACTTCATTGCTGTATTCCCAGTGCAAAGCATAATGCCTGTACTTAATAGATATTTTAACAGAAGCATCAAGTGTTTAAACATTTCTAGGCTGCTTAAAGTACAATATAAATTCTGAAAATCTAGAAAAAAGGAAAACATTCAAAGTCTTCTTTTTATGCAATGGGCAATAAATGTTTTCCTTGCCTTTGGAAACATTTTTATTGCTGTAGTACAAAAAAGTTCTTGACTGAAACCTTTTATTCAGGGGTTCCATGTAGTCAAAGACACAGACCTGATGGGTTTATGTTGGAGTACTATCAAATACAGTCTCTGGAGAGCTAAAATCCAATTTGGCAATACTGTAAAGATTCTGATATCTGTGGTCCTGCAGAAACAACTTTCAGAGTGAAGCATGATTCCATTATCAAACCCTTTTGTGAGAGCAGGAAATATAACCAAGATGTAACAGGTTTTCTTTAAGTCCCAATGACAGGTGATGAATAAAAAATGTTGACAGGAAAAGTTTCCAAGGAGAAAAGTAAATGTCTTACTCTGTGAGAAATTTTTATAATTATCATTTAATACAGAGAGGTTACAGTTATAGTAATAGCAGTAAAAATGGCATAAGCGAACAAATCCCATACTCAGGGTAATGAGTGTTTTTTGAGTAGTTGAATAATTGGTACAGTGAACAGGAACAGCTCATGGGTTGTAAAGAAAAGATAATTTTATTTATTTTTTCTATAAGTCTCTCCACGTTTATTTGTCCTCTGCCCCCACTGAAAACTCTGGGAGCCTCCAGCTGATTAATCTTAGGAAACAGGAAGTCCTCCCATCACTTAAGTCATAAGCAAAATTTCATTTCTGAAATTAAAAATGTCTTATTCCTATTGGATTTACATTTTCTCCTGAAGCAACA
>CAUYRT010103630.1:0-13094 GCA_963574885.1 Lepilemur ruficaudatus
TGTAGTCCCAGCTACTTGGGAGGCTGAGGCAGAAGGATCGCTTCAGCCCAGGAGTGTGAGGTTGCTGTGAGCTAGGCTGACGCCACGGCACTCTAGCCCGGGCAACAGAGTGAGACTCTGTCTCAAAAAAAAAAAAAAAAAGAAGCTGGGGGTTTATAAGGAGGGGAAGAAATGCCTTAACTATAGGAGAAAAAAGATATGAATTGCAGTAGACTTTTCATCAGAAACCATGCAAGCAAGAAGTGAGTAGAATGAGATATTTAAAACATTTAAAGAAAAACAAAAAACAAAACAAAACACACAACTTACAATCCTATGTACAGTAAAATCATCTTTCAAAAAGGGAGGAGAAATAAAGACTTTCTTAGAAAACAAAAACTGGGCATCCCTCAACAGTAAACCTATTCTACTAGAAATACTAAAGGTTCTCAAAGATAAAGACAGTGATATAGTGCAAAACTCAGATTTATATAAAGAAAGAGACTCTGTCGGAAAGGAAAAAAAAATTAAGGTAAAAGAAAATTATCTTATTTGTCTTAACTGACCAAAACAATAGTTAATATAAAGAATATAAAGTTAATATAAAGAAATAAAGTTAATATAAAGAAATAAGAATAATTTATTGAATGTCTTTACCATAGAGATAAGTAAAATGAATGACAGAAATGTCATAAAGTATCAGTGGTAGGAATTGGGACTGCTCTGTTATAAATCACTTGCACTACATGTGAAGTCTTGTTGTGTTATTTGAAGAAATACTTAAATTAGTTACAAATACATGTTGCATACGCTAGTGAAAAGGAAAAATGTAAGTGTATAATATATGTACCAAGAGATAAAATTAAATCCTCATTTAAAACAAAAGAAGGTAGGAAAGTTAGACGAGAGAAAAAAGAAAAAATGTAATGGATAGAATATAGCTAAACACATAGTAGATATTAATCCAATTATATCAATAAACACTGTAAATGTTTAAATGTCAGTGATATATATACACAAATGAAAAACAGATTTCAAATTACATGAGGCAAAAACTGATAGAACTGTAAGAGAATGACATATTTTCTTTTATAGATGAAAACCTTAGTAGCTTTCTTTAAAAAATTGATAGATCAAACACAAGCAAAATTTATAAAGATAAGGGTGACCTGAATAGCATCATCAATCAACTCAACTACTTCATCCAACAACACATTCCTCTCAAGCTCCCATGAAACATTCACCAAGAAAGACCGCATTTTAAGATATAAAACAAATTATAAAAGTATAAAAACAATACAAAGTATGTTGTCAGATCACAGTGGAATTAACCAAAAATAACAGAAACATGATAGCAATTATTGGAGATTAAATGATACTTTTATAAATGAACAATAGGTCAAAGAGAAAGTCACAAAAATTTAAAATATTTTGAATTTAACAAAAAGTAAAATTTGACCTATGGGAATTTAAAAGATGCAACAAAAGCACTCAGGTAGAAATGTATAACATTGAATGCATATGCTGTAATATAAAAAAATCTAAAATTGATAATATAAGCTTTGACTTTAGGAAACTAAAGAAAGAAGAGTAATTTAGCTTATAATTAAGCAGAATAAACAAATATAAATAAAATTAGAATGTAAGTCGATGAAATAGAAAATAGGAAAACAACAGATAACAAAAACCTTTAAAGCTATTTTCTGAGTGTTTCTTAAAGGTCAAGAAAAACAATTGCTAGTAGGGGTATACAAGTTAAAAAAACAGAAGACACACATATCAATATTATAAATGAAAGGAGGATTGTTACTACTGATGTCATAGACATTAAAAGTTTAATAAAGAAATACCACAGGTAACTCTATGCAAAAAAAATTTGATTACTTCAATAAAATCTCCCACTTCCTTAAAAGATACAATGCAACAAAATTCACAGAAGAAGAAATAGATAATCTGAATGGATCTATAACTATTATAGAAAATGACTCAATACTTAATGACTTTCTAAGAAAACAACACCTGACCCAAATGATTTCACTGGTGATTCTACACAACATTAAATGAAGAAGTGATATCAATTTTTCACAATCTCCTTCATAAAAAGGAAGCAGAGGAAATGCTTACTTATTCTATAAGGTCATCATTACCCTAGCATCAAAACCATATAAATGTATTTTAAGAATGGAAACTATTGGCCACTATTTCTCAAAAATGTTGATGCAAAGGTGCTTAGCAATAGATTAGCAAGTTCAATACAATAATATGTACAAAGAATTATACACAACCAAGTGTGATTTATTCCTGATATACAGTATTAGTTCAACATTTGAAAATCATTATAATTCACCATTGATCAATATACTAAAGAAGAATAATCATATGATAATATCAATGGATGGAGCAAAAATTTTCAAAATCCAATAACCAATCATGAAAATGAACAAACAAGAACTCTCAGCAAACTAGGATTAGAAGGAAAATTTCTCAACTGTGTAAAGTACACCTATTAAGAAAAGTTATAGTTAATGTTCATAAATGAAATACTTTCTTCCTAAGATTAGGAAGAAATCAAGGATGTTCTCATTCCTATTCAACAATATACTAGAAGTCCCACTTAACACAACATGATAAGAAAAGGAAAATAAATGTTGCATATTGTGAAACAAAAATATACTTTTTTTTTTTGCAGATGATATGAATGTCTGTGAAGAAAGATCCAAAGAATTGACAATAAGAAATTTTGGAATTAATAAGTGAGCATAGGAAGATCACCAAATGCAAAGTTTATATACAGAAGTCAATTGCTTTCCTATGTAACAGTAATGAACAATTGGAATTTTGTATTTTTAAAAAATTTACAATAGCATGCACAAAAAATTGATATAAATTTAACAAAATATGTACAGGATATATATATGCAGAAAAATACAAAACTCTAATAAAATAAATGGAGAGATATTCTATTCATGGATCAGGAATACTCAGTATTGTTAAGATGTCAATTCTTTCCAACTATATGTATAGATTCGACAAAATCCCAGTGTCTAAATCTCATCAAACTATATGCTTTTGGGCATACTGATTCTAAAATTTATGAGGAAAATCAAAGAGCTAGAATAGTTGACACAACATTTAAGACGAACAAAGTTAGAGGATACACCCTACCTAATTTCAAGACTTACTCTACAAAGCTACAGCATTCAAGAAAGCACGGTTGTGGTGAAAACATAGACACATAAAACAATAAAACTGGATAAAATTTTGAGATATAGACCCTCAGAAATATGGTCAGCTTACAAAGAAGCAAAGGCATTCCAACAAAGAAGGGAAAAGATGGTTATTGCAACAAGTGGTGTTGACTTGATACCCAACAATTGTGTATCCTTATGCAAAAAAAAAAAAAAAAACCTAGATATAGACTTTACACCTTTTACTAAAATTAACTCAAAATAGATTGTCAGACTAAATGTAAAATACAAAATTTAAAATTTTCTAAGAATAAATGTCAATGTCCTTAGATTTGGACAAGTTTTTAAATATAGCTTTAAAAAAATGATCCCTGACACAAAAATAATGTAACAAACTGGATTTTACTAAAGTAAAAACTCCTCTCTTAACTGTCTTAACCACAAAGGTCATTGTTAAGAGAATAAAAATAAAACTACAGATTCAGGGAATATCTTTTCAAAACAAATATCCAATAAGGGATTTTTATTCAAAATATGCAAAGAACTCTTAAAGCTCGACTATTAAAAAACAAGCCAAATAAGAAGTCGGCAAAAGATCTGAATAGACATCTCACCTGAGAAGATAAATAGAAAACAAACAGTCTCTGGTTTCTCTTCAGATCTTATAAATCTTTCACCTTTTACTAAATAGAAAACACACATATAAAGCAATACTCAACATCACTTGTTATTAAGGAATTGCACATTAAAACTCTAGTGAGACTCCAGTACACATCTGTTAGAATGGTGAAAATAAAATAAAATAAAATAAAATAAAATAAAATAAACAACAATTGTTGGCAAGGATGCAGAGCTACAAGGACTCTCATTAATTGCTGGTGGGAATGCAAAATAGTACAGCAACTTTGGAGAACAGTTTGGAAGGTTCTTACAAAGCAAAATATATTCATAACATAGAATCCAATATTTATGCTGCTAAGTTTTTATCAAACTTATTTGAAAAATTACGTCCATCAAAAACCTGCATGCAAATGTTTATGGCAGTTTTATTGATAATCTCCAAAATCTGAACATAAGAAAGATAGCCTTCAATAGGTAATGGATAAACAAACTGGTGCATCCACAAAATGAAATGTTATTCTTCAATTAAAAGTAATGTACCTCTAGTCTCAAAAAAGACATGGATGAATCTTCCATGCATAATGCTAAATGAAAGACCCCAGTCTAAAAAGCCTACAAATTATATAATTCCAATTATATGGCATTCTGAAATAAGTAAATTATAGCAAAGGTAAAAATATCAGTGGTTCCCAGGGGTTTGGCAGAGAAGAGGAGGTGGACCGTGTGAAGCACTTAAATTTTGAAGCCTGCAAAAGTATTCTTTTATGATATTATAATGGCAGATACAAGGCACTATGCACTTGTCAAAGCCCATAGAACATTACAGCACAAAGACTGAACTTCAATGTATGCAGGTTTAGAATTCATTTAGGAGGCTGGAGATCCCAGAAAGGAATGCAGACTGTGACTGGAGAATCTAAGTGTATGACAAGTCATCCAAGTACTGACCTAAGTAAGTAGAAAGGAGTGGAGTCTGCAAAACTTAAGAAAAAATAAAAACTGAACAGAAGTATTATACTCAAGCAGATAGGGTTGTTTACCATGGGAGTGTGAGTTAACAATCCTGATACTGCTGAATATTGGTATTGGAGGGACAATGAAGTAAATGAATGGCAAATGGTGAAGGCCAGAATTCCTGCTGTTGAGTAAGAGTTTACAGATAAACAAATGAAGGAGATAAAACAATTCATTTGGTAGTGGATTAGCTGAAGACAACAGAATAAATTCATATTTAACTTAATATAGATACAGAAAGTTACATATAAAATATTAATATGTGTATATACATGAATTATTAAACACACATAAAGTTCCTTGTTCTGTTAGCTGAGGAGATTTAAATATAAGAATATTCCAATAGCAACAAACACAACAGCACCCAGTTCTTGGTTTTTAATATCATTTTCCAACAAAAGGAAACAGGGCTCTTTAGAGATATGGCTGATTCTAGGACTGGACTGGAAATATAAAGGTGAGACTATAGCATCTGGCAGTACCAGAATGTAAGAAAGTGATAAAAAAAAAAATACCCATATTGATGAGGGTTTGTCAAAAGCACACAGGAACCAACTGAAAGAATACTCAATGGCCAATGCTAGACCAATTTGAGCAACAACAAAAATTAAAACAGCATTAAATTGTAATCCCAGTATAAAATAAATATCCATGGATCCATGCTGATATAAATAAATGAGTAAACAAATAAATGGAGGAGGGGAATCCAAATCTCCTGTGCAGAGGAATTTCAAACAATTTATGTAGAAGTTCCACCCTCAAGGAGCTTGTGCATAATTAACCACTCTTTATGTGTGAGCTGTACTTAGTGTTTTCCTTCCAAAAAGTACAATTCAGGAAGGAAGAAAGAAAGAGTAACTCTATGGTGGAGAAACTTTACAAACTCTACCTCTGTGAGACAATCAAAGTTAATATCAACAGTAACAAGTCACTGATATGTTTACAAAATACCTGTACTCTATTCGTCAAAATTGTCCAAGCTGTCAGCAACAAGGAAAATCTGAGGAAATCGTCATAGCCAAGAAGAGGCTAAGGAGATAGGATGACTAAATTTAATATGGCACCTTGGGTGGGACCCCAGAACAAAAGAAAAACAGTAGGTTAAAACTAAGGGATAAAACTAAAGAAATCTGAATAATGTATGAAATTTAAAGAGAATGGATTAATAATGTTTCACAAATTATATCAAATTAACCATACTAACACAAGACGTAATGTAAGACGCTATCAGGGGATGAGGTGCAGGGTGTGTGACAATTCTGTACTCTCTTCACAACTTTGCTGTAAGTCTGATTGTTCTAATTGTTTTAGAATTTTTAAAATTATTTTAATTGTCACATAATAGTTTTACATGTGAATGGGATACAGAGTGATATTTCAGTACGTGTATTCAATGTATAATGATCAAATCAGAGAATTAGAATATCTATCACCTAAAACATTTATCATTATTTTCGTCTTGGGAACATTCAAAATTCTTTCTTCTAGCTATTTGAAAATATATAATAAATTATTGTTAACAATAGTCACCCTTCAATGCTATAGGGAATTCCTCCTATCTAGCTGTAATTTTGTATCTGTTAACCAACCTGTCCCTAACCCTCCTTTGCCTATACTTCCCAGCCACTGGTAACCACTATTTTACTCTCTACTTCTGTGAGACCAACTTTTTAAGATTCCACATATGAATGAGAACATGTAGTATTTGTCTTTCTGTGCCTAACTTATTTCTCTTAACATAATGTCTTCCAGGCTCATCTATGTTGCTGTGAATGATAGAATTTCATTCTTTTATGGCTCAATAGTATTCCATTGTATACATGTTACATTTTGTTTATCCATTCATTTGTTAAAGGACATGTAGATTGACTGTCTTGGCTATTGTAAATAGTGTTGCAATAAACATGCAGGTTCATATATTTTTTCAACATACTGATTTTATTTCTTTTGGATCTAGTAGAAGGATTGCTAGATCATATGATACTTCTATTTTTGGCTTTTTGAGAAATTTTCATACTATTTTCCATAATGACTGCACTTATTTACATATTTACCAACAGTGTCTAAGAGTTCTTTTTTCTCTGCATCCTCACCAGCATTGGTTATTTTTTCTTTTTGATAATAGCCATTCAAACTGGGTTGAGATGATGTCTCATTGTGGTTTTCATTTACTTTTATTGATGATTAGTGAAGCTGAGCATATGTGTCTGTTTTTAGGCCAATGATGTGCTGTTTTGGTTATTATAGCTTTGTAGTACATTTTGAAGTCAGGATGCAATGACTCTAGCTTTGTTCCTTTTGCTCAGGATTGCTTTGATTATTCAGGATCTTTTGTGGTTCCATACAAATATTAGGATTGTTTTTTTCTATTTCTGTGAAGAACAGCATTGGTAATTTGATAGAGATTGCATTGAATCTATAGATAAAATTGTTCTATTTTTTAAAGCCTAATATTTATTAGAAAGAATTAATTATCCTCAAGAAAGAAATAAAAAAAACTACCAAAAACATAAGCCAAATTTCATACTTCTGTTTAAGCAGTATTGCACCAAAATAAAACCTCTTTTTCTCACTATTATTTCAGTTAGTTCTTGCAGGAATATTGCTAAGAACAAGGACAAATGGCTAACTTAACAATGTAGCAATAGAGAATAAATAATAAATTCTTATTTTGGCCTCTTCTACACTGAATTGTTCCAAATATGTTAGAGAAGCATAAAAAATCTTATTTCAACCTCATTGTTATACAATTTTCCACACTTTTTAAAAATAATTATTCTAAAACACAATGTGGTGAAAAACTAACACATAGCATTAGATGGATTATTTTTTGCATATAATATTGATTATTACTGTTTAAAATTGCTGCCAGAATTTTTCACTAATTTGGGGTTATTAGTCAGTTTTTGGCTGTGGTGCAAAGTTTTTTCTCTAATTCTTTCTCTACAGTAAAACACATGTACTAAACTCCAGTTTCTAACATATTTCATAGTGAAAAAACACCATTCAAGGTCATGCTTGATATAACACATTCTTAAAAGTATAGCAGGATAAAACTTATAACAACGCAGATCATACGTTAGCTAAATGAAAGTGGTTATTTTTTTTCTGAGTGACACATTTTTATCTGAAACTGTGGCATTTGTGTGTGTGTGTGTTGTATTTGTAGTGATGATGGAAAAGTGTAAACACATAAGGAAAGTTATATATTCCACCATATTAACAGGAATTAATTTCTACACTATGAATTTAAATACTAAATGAATTTTTTTTTTAAATAAATTTTAAACCTCCACCATCCCATAGCTATTATTGTGGCTAGGTGAGAATTTGAAATACATCATGTACATTTTTAACTGGCAGTAGTTACATTGTCTTTGTTCTAAAATCCAAAAACTACATTTGCATTTTAATGACTTTGCAACCATAATTTTCTTGTTGTGTGAGATGAGATAAAATACATGGAATTTTCCTGTTTTTGGTAAATACTCATCAGTGTTTTATTATGTTCATCAGAGTATTTCTAGTGCCTACCAAAATGAATAAGCATGTAGGAATAAATGAATAACAGTTTAACAAAGACATAACAAAATTTGTTATTTTTACATAATTTATGTTAATGAAAGAATAATTTGATTTTTTTCCTACAACTTTAGTACCTTTATCATAAAGAACAGTTTCAAAGCTAGCTAGATATTCAGTTTTTATTCGATGTTTTATGTAGGTTCCCGAGTCTAGTTATGACTACACGATGTTTGGGAAATTCAAATTAGAATTTCAAATATTCATTGAAGAGTGTTGTTGCCTCCAAGAGATTTTACAAATAATTATTTCCCCTACATTCGACAGTCCAATTATAGAAAATAGTCTTCTTCTAAGGGAGTAATATAACTTTTCTATTTAGACTTTGTGTTTCTGTTATGTTTGAAATTGTGGTAGCAAATTGGGATAGGTGACTACTAAAAACTTGGGATTCAATCAATCAATAGGATATTGACTGGGAACAAAAATATTCCTGGGAACAAAAATCACCATTTAACAATCTTAAATAAGTTACCTATGCATAAAAGTCATGAATCTCTCTTAATCCCAAAAGACACATAATATTTTTTACCCACCTTGGACTTACTTTCTCAAGCACGAAAACTTTTACTCCTCTTTGAAGTCTTTGCAAAACATGAGTCCTCTTCCTTAGCACACTCTTCTGCCAATTCATTTTTTGGTGAACTTTTCCTTTCACTGTGGGCTAATTTATCTATTTTCACAATCATGTCACATTGCAAACTACCTTAAAATCTAGTGCTTTATGTCAACAAAAGTTACTGTTATGCATGAGCATATGGGCACTATGAAGTTACAGTGACATGGGCTGGACTCAGCTGATCTTGGCTAGACTCACTGAAGCATTTGCACAAATTTTGCCATTTGGCATACGGTGGCTGCTCTAGGATGACCTAGCTAGATGACTCCATGTATTGTTCACATCCTTCCATCAGTCTACTCAGCATGTTCTCATGGTGGTGGAAGGAGTCCAAAGGAAAAAGTAGAAAAACAAATGTGCTTTTGCAAGCTTCTGGCTAGTCAAAATAATTCAGTGGCTAAGCCCAGACTTAGTGTGGAAGGATAATATCAAATGGTATGGATACTAGAAGGCATTAAAAATGGGTTAGTCATGCAATGAATCTATCACAGTATCTTCATGTGTATCTCTATCTGCATAAATATTTACCTATATACTTATATGTATGTACTTTCATTTGAATTCCAAGTCAAAATAATATAAATGGCAAAGGCAGGTCTTTATTTGCTGAAATGTGTTGATTCTATGACAATAAAATTCTTAAATGTTATGTAATATAAAGTCAATAATTTATATTTAATTCAAATTGAATAGCTTATTGCACTTCTCTCTTTTATATTCTGTGCACTATTTTAAGCATCAGATGTCTCATTCTCTCCCAAATACTTAACTTGTTAAAATCTCTAGAAAATTAATTATCTTTTTATTGTCCACATAAATTAAACTATCTTCTATTGTATTACAATTATTGTTTAAAGCATTTATTTCTCCATACTATCCACTATACTGTAAGTCTCTTCTCCCTATAAATGCAAGTCAATATCTTGTTATTTCTTCAAAATTACTCCTATATATTATATGCTTATCAATATTAGATTTTACTTTTAAGGCTAGTATTGATATATTGATTGTTATAACCAACTAATATTATGAGGTGCCACTGCAAATTACTATAATATACATCTCTCCTAATATGGCTTGAAATAAGGATAGATTTTATAGTATCTGGAGCAGTGGCTCTCAATCCTAGATGTATACTGGAATCTGCCACAAAGCTTTATAAATGCCAATTTCTAGGCTTCAATCTCCTAGACTCTGACATATGCTTACATTAGTTGATAATATTCTAATTATATAGAAGTTGAATTCAGAGACAAAGGAATCATATCATCAAAATATAGAAAAATACATATCTAAGTTCCATAGCATAGGAGATGCATATCTTAAAACTAATCTGATTATTAATCTAAGTCTAAGAGAAGGAGAAAGACAAAGAAAAATAGAATTAAAAGCTGCAAACAATGTAGGTTGTTTCTAACAGAATTATTCATAAAATGAAAAGAACATAATATTTATTAATAGAACAGCTATTTCTAAGGCTAGCCCTAAAAAAGCAATCCAACGTAGTTTATCTAGAAGGCCAGTAGTGTACATCTTTGAAGCACTGAATAAAAGTCAATAAATCTATACTTGTATTTAAATAGAGGCTTATCTTTTAAAAACAGAAAATACCACAATGACTACATTCTGAATTATGTCAGATGGTACTATAACTGAAGAATTAAGGAAAAGCAATTGAAAATAATTTACCCTTCTTTATTAAGGTGGCTTTGCAAAGTTCTTGACATGAGAATTTTACTCACTAGTTTCCATACTTAGTTTGATCTTTTTAATCAGAAGAATTATATGACTTGCTATTATCAGGATTTTGTCAGAATATTTTGGGTATTTAGTCCTGTACAACATAGTTCCCCAAAACTGAGTGGATTAATGAAATTGTTTCATTTATTTCCTGATAACAGATCAGGAGCTTTGACAGGACATCTCAAATGCAGCTTATCTTTGCTCTACATGATGTCTGCTAGGGCTGACACGCCCAAGGTCATTTCTTATCCCCCATGTGTAGTACCTCAGCTGAGACTGCTTTTATGCTTGAGGAATAGCTAGACTGTATCAACTAAGACAGGATGATTAAATTCCAAGATGTGTCACTCACATGGCTAATAAGACAGTTCTGCCCTTATACCCTATTTTTGAGACTGCAAATTAGTACAACCTCTGTGGAAAACAGTATGGAGATTCCTCAAAGAAATAAATATAGACTTACCATTTGACCCAGCAATGCCACCACTGGGTATCTGCCCAAAAGGGAAGAAGTCATTTTATCAAAAAGACACCTGCACTCATGAGTGTATTACCAAAATGTGACACACACACACACACACACACACACACACACACACACACACACACACCATGGAATACTACTCAGTCATAAAAAGGAATAAATTAATGTCTTTTCCATCAATTTGGATGGAACTGGAGACTATTATCCTAAGTGAAGTATCCCAGGAATAGAAAACAAGCACCATATGTAATGTATAATAATTTGGAACTAATGGATGGCCACACAAGGGCACAAAGAGAAGTAAAGTCATTGGAAATCTAGAAGGTTGGGAGGCAGCGGAGGGGTAAAAACCTGCCTAACAGGTACAATGAACACTATTCAGGTTATGGGAACACTAATAGCCCTTGACTTAAGCATTGTAAAAGCTACCCATGTAACAAAAACATTTGTACCCCCTTAATGTTTTGGAAAAGACGCTTCTGGCTGTTAGCTGGAAGCCCAGCAGAGACTTTCAACTGAGAAAAGTGTGCTTTTTGCTGTCAGTTGAGTTCCTCAGTTCTCCGGCACATGGTGATCTTAGGCTTTCTCACAGCATAAGGGATCAGTATATCCATACTTCTTATGTGTTTGCTTGTTGCAAGGAGAGCAAAGCAGAAGCTGCCTTTCTTCTGGCTTAGACCCAGAAATGCCACATCACTTAGTTAAAGCAGTTTGCATGGCCATCTGGGGTGGGCATTGAAGTACTGCGAACACGTGAATACCAGGAAGCGTTATTCATTGGGGCCACCAATATAACTTTTTATAATAGGTTGCACTTTGACTGCCACTAATTTATGAACTAACATAAACAAAATACATTCAACCTCCCACCAAAGGAACTCAGAATCACCTCATTACAGCACTAAGTTCAGGTTTGAAGTCCCAGATCTCACCATGTATGTCAGGACCAGGTATTGATGAGAACTCTCGAGTGTGGTTCTTTTCAGTCGATAATCTATGAAATAAATAGACAAGTTACTTTCTTCTCACATATCCAACATATTTGAGGTAAGAGTTGCATAACAGAGAATTATGCTGAGTGTGAAAGGTCAATCCCCCAATGTTACATATTGTATAATTCCATTTATATAACCTTCTTGAAATGATGAAAGTATACAAGTGGAGAACAGACTAGTAGTTGCCAGGGATAATGAGGGAGTACGGTTGGAGGGAAAATAAATAAATAGATAGAATAATAGGATAAAGTGACAGATCCTTGCCATGAGGGGGATGCTCTATATCTTCAATGTCAATACTTCATTGTGATATTGTACTATAGTTCTGCAAGAAACTAAAGGGTATGTATTATTTCCTACAACCACAAGTGTATCTACAATTACCTCAAAATAAAAAATTTAATTTACAAATGGTAATTCAGTTGAGTTGGGGGAGTAGAGAATGCGTAAATTCACACCTAACGAGTATAATGCGCACTGTTTGGTGAAGGGCACACTTATGACTTTGGCTCAAACTGTTTAAAAGCAAATGACTTTGGCTCAAACTGTACAAAACCAAAATGTGTGTACCGCTGTAATATTCTGAAATAAAAGCAATGTATCCTATTCTCCTCCCATAAATGGTAATTCTGTTGTTGATTAAAAAATGATAAAGAGAACTTTCATTCTTCTCAAACAATATGTTCCTTATGGTTAAGTAGTAAGAATTTGAATATGGTATGTGCTTGCAACCCCAAAATAGAGATGCACATAATTTTAGAAGACTAATTTTAATCTTATGCTAATTTTTAAGATATATTGAGAATGTAGATGACAAAATATTCTAAGTTTCAGTTATGCAATTTTAAAAGTGAGACAATGGAAATGAA
>CAUYRT010103631.1:0-20956 GCA_963574885.1 Lepilemur ruficaudatus
TCCTGGGCTCAAGCAATCCTTCTGCCTCAGCCTCCCAAGTAGCTAGGGCCACAGGCATGTGCCACCATGCCCGGCTAATTTTTTCTATATGTTTTTAGTTGGCCAATTAATTTCTTTCTATTTATAGTAGAGACGAGGTCTCGCTCTTGCTCAGGCTGGTCTCAAACTCCTGACCTTGAGCGATCTGCCCGCCTCAGCCTCCCAGAGTGCTAGGATTACAGGCTTGAGCCACCGCGCCTGGCCTGTTCTCACCCTCTTGTATGGACAGTTTGGATTATTGCTAAAGCTATAAGAAAAGAATAGACCTAAATTATTCTACAATGTTTATAGTTTGTTTTCACTGGATTGCAAAGTTAGAATACACTCTAGTTTGTTTCCCATTGCCTTTCTAGAGGATTGCTTTAACTTATCTAGATAGCTTTGTTTTCTTGTTTTTAAGCAAATTATGTCCTCCCCAGTGTTATTCTCAGGGTTTTTTGTTTGTTTTGGCTTGGAGTTTTAGTGTTGTTTTGTTTTGTTTTGTTTTGTTTTGTTGATAGAGGCGGGGGCTCTAACTCTCCAGCTTAGGCTGGTCTCCAACTCCTGGCCTCAAGTTATCCTCCCACTTCAGCCTCCCAAAGTGCTATGACTATAGGCATGAGCCGTGCCGCTTTTTGTATTTTTAAATTACTTGTTGGGAAAAAAAGTTTTTCCATGAAATTGATATTCTGATGCAGAGTTTTGCATATTATTAAAGATATCCTTCATGCTTCATGTGCACCCTCCAAGGAAGCATAGCATTTAAGAAAAATTTGACTATGTCCTGAAAAATTACTTATAAAAGCTTTTCCACAATTGTAATAAAGGCCAAATAGTCTAAAGATGCAATTAAGGTTATTGAGATCAGTTAATTCTCAAGTCTGACAGTATTAAGCATTGGCAAGGACATGAAGACCTAGAGACATTGTTATAATTAAAAGGCACTAGAAATGTAAAAACTAATTGAGTTGGCTTGATTTCTTATTAGTTATATCGTCATTCACTTATTTTGTGGTTGGTAACTATAGATGGTTCCCAATTTACAATGGTTTCGTTTAGCATTTTTCCACTTTATGATGGTGTGAAAGTGATTACACATTCAGTGTGTTCCTTGACAAACTGTGGAGTTTCCTCCCAATGAACCCATCCAAAATTGAAAAATGCGCTTCAACTTATGACACTTTCAACTTAGGCTGAGGCTAAGGTAAGGAGCATTTGTATTAGGTGATAATGATAGTTATTGTTATTAATATAATTGACTTGTTATTAATATAATTGATATAGTACTTGCTATATACTAAACACTGTTAAAATGGCTTTTCTGATAATAACTCATTTAATTCTCTCAATAGCCTAATGAAAGAGGGACCATTATCCTTATTTAACAGATAAGGAAAATAAAGCACATAGAAGTTAAACAACTCACCCTAAGTCACACAGTTAGACAAACTGAGATACTCAGAACCACTATACTGTATTATAATGACAGGACTGGTTTCCTTTTCTTTTTCTTTTTTTCCAAAAGAAAAAAATTGTTCATGCTAAAATGACTAAGAAATATTTAGTATAGGAAAATGAAAAGAAATGAGTATTAATACTTTACTGCTAGAAGGAAAAATATTTTCCTGCCTTCTTTATATTTATTTCTTCTGTGTTTCTGTCATTGTTATTTTTATGAATCAGTGTTATTTCCAACAATTGACACAGTCTGATAACTACTGGTTTTTCATAGAGTGCTAGGATAATAGTTCTAACATTGTTATTTGAATTTAGTTCACAGTCTTTTATTAGGATTTCTTCTAAGTGTCTGATAGTTTCATCAGTTGTCCATTTGGACTGGTTGAACATTTCTGTGGGAAATCTTTAAGCTTTATCTGCAGATTAAAAGATACGGAATGTAAATGCACTTCACATTTCTATTTTTTGAGAACTTTGTATTATTGAAGCTCAAAATGTCAACTATAATTTCACATGTAAGAATGCTTATGGTTGTTGATTAATTGATGCTGTAAGTATCAAATAAATACATGAACACATTTTAATAAATTGATCTTTTTTTAATTAAGCTCATGGTTTTATAATTTTTAATTGATAAAAAATGTTGCAAACCTTTAAGCTTATTAAACAATAAGTTATCTCTCACAGTATGTTTTGTATGAGTATGTTTTAGGAGAAAGGTCAAGGTATTCTTTTTTTTTTTTAAATCAATCATTTCTCCTCCTTTGTTTTTATTTTATTTCATTTTTTAGAATTTTGGCTCCCAACAGTAATTATCAAGATGTTGAGACCCTCTATAACTTCCTAATCAAGTATGAGGTAGGAGAAATATTTTTAAATGATTATCACATTTACATTATAAACAAGTTTTGCTGTAAATAAGCATAGTAGGAGTTATAAAGCATAATGGAATGCTTTCTAATTGATATTTGCTTTATATTAAATTCTTGAATGCCGTAGAAGTTTGTTAGTGACATATTTTTTCTCTCTTTTAAAAAATAGTACATATAATTGCTTTCTGGTCATTTGGCTAATATCATGTGTAAAAAATTGTATGTTTAAGGTATACAACATGCTGTTTTGGTATATTATACATAGTGAAATAGTTAAGTAAATCAATATATCCATCATAGCTCGCATAGTTATCCTTTTTGTATGTGTGACAAGAGCATCTGAAATTTACTCTTTTACCAAAATCCCCAACTACAATACAATATTATTAACTATAGTGCTCATGTTGCACAATCTCTAGGCTTGTTCATCCCACATATCTGCAACTTTCTATCCTTTGAAATGCATCTGCCCATTTTCTTCCCCCTTTTCCCTACCAGTGACATATTCAGTTCTTTCTTTTGTTCCCTAAGTAAAAATGCTGTAGAGTCCTAAAATAACACACTTTCTCCAACATGGAATTGTTTGTCATCAGGGGTACTATTGGCATTTTGGACAGGTCCTTCTTTCATTGTGGAACATTGCAGGATGTTTAACATCCATGAACCCCAGGTACTAAATGCCCATAGCTGTCCCAGTTATTGACAACCAAAAACATTCCACCACCCCACCCAACTCACATACACAAAACAGCCCCCGAGAGGGAGAAACACCTCTGGTTCAGAAGCAGTAATTACTGGAAAAGAAAATTATAATTTAATTTCCTCTATAGCCGCAGCATAGATCCTGGAGTTAGAGCTGTGATGAGGCTCTAGTGTATTTTGTAAATTAACCTGCATACTTTCCTCATCATTGCTGAACCAAGGAAACTATTCTGTTAATTTTCTTTTCTTTTTATTTTTTTTTTGACCATGTCTTTAAATTTAATAGAAGAGAACATATTCCAAATCAAAAGAATTACCAAAACTCCCCTCTTCTTAAAATATGACTGGCAATTGTCATGAATTAAGTTGACCTCCACACCATTTTTAAGGCTTCTAGGTTAGGACTAGTATGATTAGCAAGGGTAGAATTAAGTTCACATCCTGACAGCATTTAATACACAGAAATGACTCACAACATTTGAACAGCAATCAGTACAACTAAACAAACACAGATTCTATAAGGAATTCTATTGAGAAACCCTCATACCTTATACCAATTCAATCTATAGGTTATGGGAGTCAAAGTATCAGAGATATTCCTATCTATGACACTCTCAACATTAGCCTGATAAATGTAATGCCTGAAGTTAAAGCAAACCATAGATGGATCATTATTAATATGGAGCTTTTGGAGACATCTTTGGAAATCTACACCTCTGAGAAAATGAAAATCAAGTGATTTTGAGGATCTTCTTGATTGGCAAGGCAAAGAAATAAAAAATGGGCTGGGAGCAGGTGTCAGAAAAGCCTGTATTAATCTGTCTCCCTGCATGGTGTCTCCAAAACGTAACCAATGCATTCTTCATGTCTGACATGCTATTGGTGAATTCTATCATGCAATCATAAATGGAATGGATTCGGGGAAATCTACTTCCAAAAATTACCAACACTGATGTAACAATCCAGAGATCCAACTCTAACTACAGATGTTATTGTCCTATCATAGGTCTCTCTTCTTAACTCAAAGTCAGTTAACTCATAGGTTCTGTCTCTTCTCTCTTTTCCTGTGTTTGAAAGGAAATGGACAACAGGTTGCTTTCCAAACTTCTTACAATAATAGCATTTCTCTCGCAAATTAATAGCATGAGTTCTTTCCACTCTTTGACAGCAACTGGAACCAATGAAAACTTTCCGATATTCTTTACATTCATATGGTTTCTGTCCACTGGGAGTCCTTTCATTTATTGCAGTGTACTTTGAACAATAGAAGGTTTTACCACCATGCTGACACTTATAGGGTTTCTCCACAGTGTAAAACATTTTATATATTTCAAAAAAGAGTTGGAAAAACTGAAAGCTTTACATTACTCTCATTCATAGGGTTTCTCTCCTGTGGGAGTTCTGTCATGCATATGAAATACACTGGGAACAACAAAGGCTTTCCCACATATCTTACATACATAAATTCCATTTCTGGCATGATTATGTGTCTTCAAAGGTTTGCGAGACAGGTAAAGGCTTTCCAACAATCCTTGGATTCATAGGGTTTCTCTCCATTGTGACTCTTTTCTTGATTTTGAACAGAATTGAGATGTCTAAAGAGAAACCACATAGTTTACATTCATAGTGGTTCTCTGTAGTTTGACTTTTCCTCCCTTTGAAAGTAACTAATTGCTGAAGCCTTTCCCACATTGTTTACATTCATAGAGTTTCTCTGCAGTATGTGTTCCTTCATGCATTTGAACTGCATAGGAAAATCAAAGGCTTTCCCTTTGTATGTAAGGTATTCCCAAACACATATCTTATATTTGTAAGGTCCCACTCCAGTATGCATCATCATGTCTTCAAACCTTTATGAGACAAGGGAATGATTTCCCACGTTTCTTACATTGATAAGGTTTCCCTCCAGTGTACTTTCTTTTCATGAGTTCGAAAAGAACTGCGATAAAGGCTTTACAACACAATTGCATTCATAAGGTTTCTCACCGGTGTGAATTCTTCCATGCTTTTGCAAGATATTGGGATGAGTGAAGCCTTTCCCACATTGCTTGCATTCATAGGGCTTCTCTCCAGTGTGAATCCTTTCATGTACAAACAATAAACTGGGATAATCAAAGGCTTTCCCACAACACTTACATTTGTAAGGTCCACCTCCCATGTGTATTACCACAGGTCTGCGAATACCTTTCGAGGAAATGAAGGTTTTTCCACATTCCTTGCACTCATAGGGTTGCTCTACAGTGTGAGGCCTTTCATATATTGAAAGAGAGTAGTAATCACTGAAGAATTTCTCATATTGGTTATGTGTATATGGCTTCTCTCCAAATTCCTTAAATTCATCTGCTTCATATCCTTTGTGATCTCTGATGTGCCTGTTGTGACATGAATGACTCGGCGGCTCCACACACGCTGCTTTCACATGCTTTCACTCCAGAAGCAGTTTTCATGTTCAGAACACACTCTGGAATCTGGCTCAAGGTTTCTTTATCTTGACACCTTTGCTTACTTTCACTGAGTCTCTCTGTCACATAATGTCTTAAATTTCTCCTTGGCTTTTTGTACTGATCTTCAGTGTCCTGATCTTTCCATTTTATTCCTACAAAGGACAGGTTCCTAAAGGTTTCCCGCATCACATCTCTGTAGAGGCTCTTCTGGGAAGCCTTTGTTAAAGCCCATTCCCCTTGAGTGAAGGTCACAGCCACGTCCTCAAAGGTCACTGAGTCCATTTCTCAGCTTCTGGGTTGTTCCCAGGTCTCCCTATGCCTTTGGCAGTCAGGTCACAACTCAAAATAGGATCTATTCTGTTGATTTTCAGTCTCTACTTGTCTAAAGCTCTTTGTGTATGTTCTCTGTGTATACCTACCTTTCAATTCTGTGTTTTTGTCTGTGTGTGTAGTTAATAAAACACTTTAAATGAAGAGATGTGACATATATTCAGGTCTCACATTTCTTCTGGAGTCAAACTCTGTTTCTTTACTTTTATTCCTGATTAGCTTTATTTAGCTTTTTGTATGCCACCTCTTCCATTAAGAACCTAGTGATTAAGAACACAGAATCTTACATAATCAAAAGATACATCTAAAAGAAAAAGAAACTAAAAGGATAAAAGAAAAATTATTTTAAAAAGAAAGAATTATGTAAAAAGAAATAACAAAAATAAAAAATAACACAGACTCTGAGGTCAGACTGCGTGTGGTTTATTATTTTTATGACTACCTGTGTTTAAATGTTGGCCCTTCCACTTAGTAAGTATATGATCTAGGAAGTTACTTAATTCTCCTTGTCTCAGTTTCTTCATCTGTAAATTGGGAATAACAACAGTAGATACATTATAGATACTCTGTAAAGACTAAATAATGTAATATATATAAAGTGTTCCCAACAGTACTAGGCACAGAATAATAATTGTTCAATAAGTATTACCCTATTCAAATGAAGGCAAAGAATGGTATTCATATATGCTTTTTAATAGTAAGTCTTAACACATTATGTGATTATTAAGATTTCTTCTTTTGAGATGATTCAGATAATTATTTCATCTTTCTGAATTTTGAATTAAGGCATTGAATCTAACAATAAAAATGTATTAGAAACAACAGGACAATTTTAAAATTACATCTCCTGGAAAATCTTGGGGCGTAGGTCTTTTTAAGTTTAGTATCTATTGCTAAGAGTGTTGGCAGAAAATACTTAACTTATTATTCATATGAATATGGGGTCTGCTTTTGATTCTCAAATTTTTTTTTTTTTTAATTTGAGAGATGGGTCTCTTGCTATGTTGCCCAGGCTGGAGTGCAGTGGCTATTCACAGACATGATCGTAGCTCACTATAGCCTAGAACTCCTGGGCTCAAGCGATCCTTCTGCCTCAGCCTCCCGAGTAGCTGGGACTACAGGTGCGTGCCCCCGCACCCAGCTGATTATCAGATTCTTAAAATCATTTCTCTTAGAAGAATTTCTTCCCATACCAATTACTACATTGGAGATACTAGTGTCATATCATAAACAGTGATAGGATCATCTAAATCTGTTAAGAACTTTGACTGTTTTTATACTTAACCTTTGCCTTTTGTTCTTGAATTTTTAAGAATTAAAAATAATTGAGCCATAACTAGTATTTGGCTTTCATTGTGAGTAGTACAGCTAAAACAGTAATGACACCAATTCCACAATCCACTTTATAGTCACAACTCTAATGTTTAGTGGCAAAGACATCTTTTATCAACTGTTTTTTCCCAGGAAATTAACATTGTGTATTTAAGCATGGAGATGATATTTACAGTGTAATTTAGAATGTCCCAATGTAAGTAAAAATGTCTTAATAACCAAAATTCATGAATATGATAAAACAAGATATTTCAGGCTAGACCATCATGAATTTGTGCTTCCGTTTCTATTAGGAAATTAACTGCCTACTTTCTAAGTTATTTGCTATAACCTGGAGGCGTGTCACCTTTATATTTTTTATATGCCAGCCGTGTGCTTAGATAAATGCCTGAATGTATGTGGATGATTGCTTTTAAAAACTAAAGATAAATCTAGATACTTAAAAAAAGATATATTAAAAGCTGAAGGAACTGTTTTGTATTCATATTATATCAGGCTGAAAATCAGTTTTTCAGCTGATTTTTCTCAACAGTTGATAGGAAATGTATTATTCCCTTCATCCTCTGATCAAACATCTTCAATGGATTGACATTTGGTGGCTTAAGTTTGGATACATTGTAGGCCCTGACATGTGGAGCAGTAGTAAAACTATCAAAGACCCTTGGGATAAGGGCAGAACATGTGAAGAAGTAAGTGGACTAGTTGATAGTTTAAATGTATATTTTAGACCATTTTGAGAAGATTCTTTTAATAGAAATTGTAAACTTCATTAAACTTGGGGTAAATTATTAAAAATACCAATTGTATATAAAGTCATTAAATATATTAAATATTATATGATTAAATATAGAAATAATCCTCATTTTAAATATATATTTGAAAACTATATTTTTTAACTTTCAATAAATGAAACATTTTCTACACAAATGTGGTAAACTTTTCTATGAAAACATTGAAGAAGGTCATGGAATTTTTATAAATAAGCAATACCCTGAACTCAATAGAAGACTTTTATAATATGAATCTTTAAATTAGTATTAATTAAATCAAGGTAAGAATGGTTTTCCCTACCAAAAAATGCATGCCAGCTAGTAACATTTAAAAAATATATACATATATATGTATATATATTTCTTATAGAGACAGGGTGGTCTGGAACTTAACTATGTTACCCAGGGTGGTCTGGAACTCCTGAACTCAAACAATCCTCCTGCCTCAGCCTCCCAAAATGCTGGGATTACAGGAGTGAGCCACCATGCCTGGCTTAAAATAATTTAAAAAGTGAATTGAATAGAAAATAGTCTTATTGAGTTTCCTCCTACTAATTCTAAATTTCTGAAAATTTAGGCACTGTGCTATTTGTTGAGTTATCTGATAAAAAGGATTTTCCTTTGCAAGTTTCCAGGTTCTTTCTTGCACATAAATAGAATATAGCCTAAATCGGTAGTAAGCTTTAAGAAATAAAGAATTCCTTTACTGTGTCTTCTATATGTGAGCCACAAGTAGTTTTTGTTTGATGAAGGATTTCTATATTTATGGAATTGTAAATTATATCTCTGAATTATAACAGATATTTTTAACTTAAACATATTAGTTTATGTTTACCTCAAAAATCTGAAAAATGCATTTCCTTTGAAAATGTCTGTAAATCACACTTTGTCCTCAATAAGACAGACCTTTCACACGGTTTATATGGCCTGACATTTTTTTCTGTTCCTTTGCTCTCCACTACGTCCAGGCTTATCGCACCTCTACTTGAGTTGTAACAATAGGACTAATATTTTTGCACACAGTTCAGTGTTAACATTATGGTCACTGAATTTCTTATTGTTACTGTTTAATCTTTTTTATACAATTTTGTACAATAATTTTATACAATAGTTATACAATTTTATACAATACAAAATTCTGCTCCCTCAGAATATGGGCCACTGTAATTGTGCTGTTATCACCCATTTGATTTAATATGTATTTTTGATAACTATATTTTGGTTCTTTTCAGGTAAATAAAAATGTCAAATTTACTGCCCAGGAACTCTATGATTGTGTTTCTCAAACTGAGTATCGGTGAGTCTCGTCTATATATAGATACACCGTTGTAACAAGCTGTGCCACATAGAGCACCACTTGGAGGGGTGGTGAAGTGTTCTTAAGTCTGTTCATTGCACTGTGACTTTTTTAACCTTTATTAATATTTCTTATACATACATACCAAAAGGCTTGTGGGTGTGTGTGAGTATGTGAGGGAGGGGTTGTGTGTCTGTCAGCCATAAGGTTTAAGGTGGTTCTCAAACTTTTTGGCTTCAAGACTCCTTTTTTTAAATTAAAAAAAATTTTTTTATAATTATTAAAGATCCCGAAGAGCTTTTGTTTATGTGGATCGTATCTATCTGTGTTTACTGTATTAGAACTTAGAACTGAGAATTTAAAAATGTTTATTCATTCATTTAAAAAAAACTACATGTTAAAATAAATAATATATTATGAAAACATTGTTTTCCCCAAATAATATTACTGTCAAAATTGGCATTTTTTACATTTTTGCAAATCTTTTAATGTCTGGCTTAATAGAAGACAGTGGGATTCTAAGCTTTTGCATTCAGTTGGTTGCAATAATCATGTGATGCATGTATTGCTGGAAAACTGTTGTTTACTTTTTTGAGAATGAAAATGCAAAAGGCATATCATGTCTTAGTCTTACTATGAAAATAGCTTTGACCTCTTTGACTTTGCACACCCTCTAAAAGAGTCTTAGATTCCCTGGGGCTCCCAGACCATGTTTTGAAAAGCAGCTGGTTTAAAGAATACCCATATGCCTACCACTCAGCTAACAAAATAGACCTTCACCCATTTCTAGCTGTATCCCCCCTTCCATTTGTTGTAGTTGGGGAGAATATGATTTCTTACCCTAATCTTCAGACTACCAATGAATCAATTGTATTCTTATATATAGATCTTTACAGATAATCCACATTTAAAGGTTTGTGTGAGATTTGTGTCAAAAATATAACATCTTCCAACCTTAGCCATATTTTTGCAAGTGTAAAAAGCTCACTATAGATAACATAGAGGCCAAAGTCTCTTGAAGGATGGTCTAATAAGACGTCTAGAATTATCTGGGCTTCAGTTTGCTTTTGGAAGTTTTTTTCGGGGGAGAGAGGAAGGTTCAGGGGTTGAGTTGAATGTTCTTATTTAAAATAGTTGTACCTATTTTTTTTCTTTGTTTTCTTTCCATTTACTATGCCAGAGATTTGAATTATGACATTAATTAATAAGCCCTTATACCCAAAAGAGTGATTTTGAAGAGAAATCAAATACATTTAATATCTTGAGCACATTGAAGAATAATGTTTACCACTCAGCAAGCTTTCTGTTAATAGCATAGGACCTGGGGGGCAAGGAGGAGGAAGAGCTAGGAGCGAGAAAGTACTGAGTCAGAGTCAAGAAAAATACCTCAGCCAAAGCCTCCAATAGGAGGTCTCAGTGGAGATACCTGGGCAGTGCCTCACTGCCCCCCCAAGAGTGTCTCCAGAAGGATTCGCCTGGGCTAGGAACGCAGGCGCACGTGTGAGCATGGCTGCATGGGAAGTCTGACTCTGCGCCTGTAACCACCTCCAGAAAAAAACAGCATTCACTGATATGGGGAAAAAGGTGTGTGGCATTTTATGGCTTCTTGGCGTCAGTTAGTCTGGAGCCCACATAGTAAGTGGCTTTGACAGAGAATTATTTAGCTCAAAGGGGAGGGATGTGACCACTGTTTCATTCTAATGCCTCTCTGGGCCTGATAATTTAAAGATACTCGTATTCCTCAGATAAAAAGTTTCTTTTCTTCTTCTTCTTTTTTTCCCCATGCCAGTATATGCTGTTTTCTTGAGAGTTACAGGTGAACCCTCAGACTCCCCAGGACAGCCATGTTCACGCACGTATCTGCATAGGGGGTGGGGGCATTGGAGAGATGTTGATCAAAGGACAGAAAGTTTCAGTTAAATAGGAGGAATAAGTTCAAGAAATCTATTATACCACATGATTTTAGTTAATAACAATGTATTATATTTTGAAAATCACGAAGTAGATGTTCTGTGCTCTCACCACAAAACAAATCTGAATTAATACATATGTTAATTAGCTCGATTGAGCCATTCCACAACATATACGTAGTTCAAAACATGTCGTCTACAATAAATATATACAATTTTTGTCAATTAAGAATATAAGCTAAAAGAAAAAGAAAGCATTTTTATCTAAGCAGCTGTCTCGCAGTGACTTACTGTTTCTTTTCTCCTAGGGAAAAGTTAGCCGTCGGGTGCTGGCAGCTGGCTGAGATGGAACATACCATGCAGCAGTGCAACGCGTCTGTCTACGTGGAGGCCAGAAACCGGGGGTGGTGTGAAGGCACGCTTAACTACAGCACATAAGTGCTGATTTGTAACTGAAAAGGAATTGCATTTGTCTTCCAGAATAACAGTAACTTTCAACCTGGTCACTTTTTTGAGTCAAACCCAAAAGAATTTTAAGAAATGTTTCGTAAGCAGAGAAAGGTGATTGCCTATTACTGACAATCTCAGTGAAGCTCTAAAAAGCCTAATGCATCCATTGTGGGATAAACTGTGGACTCCACTCTTCTGGAGTTGGCAATACCTCCCTACCTCTACTCCTGATACTGAGCCAGTAATCTGTAAGGAAAAGAGAGCCATCTTTTGGGTCTTCCTAGAGCAGGAGACACTGTGGCATCTGAGGAAGGCCCAGGGCATTAGCATCTCTTTCAACCCTAAGTGTAGGCATGTGACCAGAGATACTGCCAAACCCTAGGAAAGAATTAGGATAGGACCGTGCTTACCACATTCACAAATGAACTCTTACCATGGGCTGTTTCATGATCAAACCGATCCATGTGGACCTGGTGAAAATAACACCCACCACCACCGCCTCCCTCAAGGTAATGAAAGAATTTTACTGCAGCTCCTGCTTCCCATACAGCCTCTTCTCTTCTTCTCTGGGCTTGTCTCTTTTCAGTGCATTTCTAATGGGGAAGAGCAGCGTGACCCCTCTGCTGAGTTTCTCCCTAAATGTGAAATAGTATGGATTTATGTGCTTAACTGTGAAGCAGTGACTGACGTTTGCTACTGGGTAAAAAAACCAAGGGTTTAATTGACTTTTTTCTTATTGAGTTGTCCAGTAAGTTGGAAATTCCTGTTTACTGGCATGTGTTATGCTTTTGTTAATACATTAGAGTGAATCCAGTTTGGTATTCTATAATAAATGTTTATTTTAAAAATAAATATTTTTTAATTAAGATTTTGCTTTCATTTTACTTCTAAATTATATTTCTAAAATGTGTATAAGGTATGATTATAAAAGTAACCTCCAATAAAAGAGAACTTACTCTGAATGTTCATTAGTGGTTGGTGCAGGACCTGCGAAGCTTTGTGTTTGCTAGATTAGGAAACTGTGCCACTGATGGCAGCAGTTATGTTCAAAGTGCCATTGGAGAGATGAGCCTCTGGGCAGACAGAGAAGCTTCAAAAGAGCATCTGTGCTCTCTGCTTCTCGCCTTTTCTTCCCCGAGGAGCCAAAAGTACACTCACACTCCCCTACCACCACCACCACCACCACCACCGTCGCCACCACCACCGTCGCCACCACCACCGTCACCACCACCACCACCACCACCATCACCACTGTCACCACCACCACCACGACCACCACCACCACCATCGCGCCACCACCACCACCTCCATCACCACCATCATCACCACCACCACCACCACCACCACCTCCATCTCCATCACCACCATCACCACCATCACCACCACCACCATCACCTCCATCACCACCATCACCACCACCACCACCACCACCACCACCACCACCACCTCCATCACCACCACCACCTCCACCACCACCACAACCACCTCCATCACCACCACCACCACCTCCATCACCACCGTCACCACCACCACCACCACCTCCGTCACCACCATCACCACCACCGTCGCCACCACCACCATCGTCACCACCACCACCGTCGCCACCGCCACCACCACCATCACCACCATCGCCACCATCACCACCGCCACCACCACTGCCATCGCCACTGCCACCACCACCACCACCGTCACCACTACCACCACCACCATCACCACCACCATCACCACCACCACCGTCACCAAAGAACTTTTTCCAGGTCTTTATCCCTCAACTTCTGGTTATTATTGGATTTTTTTTTTTTTCTGTGCTCTGGTTTGTTTACCTCTTTCTTTCTCTTTTTTTGTTATCTTTATAAATATAGGTTATAATTTTCATGAAATCTGTGTTTATTCCTATCACCTGAATACTTTCACGTATTTCACTCTTATGTGGGTTTTAATTGTATCTTAGTCTATATGTCTTTTACTTTGTACATTAACTTGTCATTTTATTTAAAGCCGTCTTAAAAACTTTTTAAAAATGTTAGATGTGAAGCTGTACTAACTTTCTACTTTTTATTTTTATTTTAAAATAGTTAAAATTTTTTTTATTAGCCTTTATTTCTTTCATTTAAAATGTCAGGGCTTTTTTGTTTTTCCCTTTCCCTTCTTTTTTGATTTTTAACTTTATTAATTTTATACTTGTTTTCTTAATTGTCCAGTGCAGGGGTTGAGGGTTCCTTTCTATTAGTCGTTTTCAACTTAGTTTTACAAGAGATAGTCTATTTCCCTCCTGGGAGGACCAAGGGAACATCCTCTGGTTTGGAGGATCCCTAGTTCTCCCCACATTCTGGACCAAGGAAAAGCTGGCTAAAGAATTGAGGTCTCTTGTGCCCCACCGGGTCTTTTTGTTAGGACCTACAGTGGGCAATTGTGACTGCACAGATCAGCACATCACAGATGGGTCAATTTCACTTTCACATTAAGGGTCTTTGCTGTCATATGAAAGATGTGAAGTTCTATTCCTTGGTATTTTGAACATCATCTTAAGGGAGAACAGAATTCCTTTCAGGGTCAATCCAGGTTTATTTACATGGCGTCTTGGTCACCTTTCAGAGCCTAAGGTCATGTTGTTCGCATTCTTCACTTATGGCAACTCCCTAGCTCCCTGGCATGATGCGTTGGGATGAATTTGCCTCTTTCCTCAAAGGGAATATAACTCCCTATTGAATAATCAAATACAACTTCACCTCTCTCCAGATGTAATGCTACCCATGGCTCTTTTCTGATTTAGAGATTAGACATGCCATTCCTATTTGGTAGCTCTGGCTATTTTGCCAATAAAACCCACTCCAGTGAATATAACTAAGCTCCATGAGGGCAGAAACTATACTATCTCTAGCGTCTAACTCATGGTTGGGTCGGTTAGTATTTTGACAAATTGTCCTTTAGGCTCACCTACTACAAAAAGGATATACTCTACCTTTGCCTACCAAAGTTTGACTTGAAAGCTCTAAGTTTGTGTGCTCTATTGTGTGAAAGCCACTCAGTAGTCAGACTGATTCTTAGTAGTCAAACAGATCTTTCTGGAGCCAGAGTACCTCAAAGTGCTGGCTTTCCTGTGGGTTTTATACTGTAATACATACCTACGTTAAAAATATCCATCTCTCTGTATTCATGAAGTTTACTCTTTAATGTCTTTGGCTGTTGTTGAAAACAAGAATTGGTCCACCTGAGAGTTTGTAGAAAAGTTTTTTGGCCCATATGAAAGGAATCCTTTTTAATTCTGATCTAGTTTGGTTTGTGAACTGGATGTGATTTGCCTCAAATTAATTCTGGATGCTGAAAACATTGAGGACAGATTCTTGAGCAGAATTGCCAGTTACAAACCTGGAAGGTGAAGTGGTGGACACCCAGATCTCAGCTATTAGCTTGGTTCAGCGTTCCTAACTACAAACCAATTTCAACATCCTATTCTTTACTAGTCCTAATCTTTCCACAGTTTTTGCAATTCTATTGCAGACTAATGGTTATGGACTGAACTTTGTTAGCTCAGTACAGACCCCTGCAAGGTCAGTGGGAATGGTTTCCTGATGTGATTTCTAATGAGGTAAAATATGGACATGTCCTAGCCCTTCTTTTAAACTTTCTGTTAACCACTTTTGGTTAAGACAAAACTATTTTTCCTTTTTAAGTGTAGAATTCCTTGAGTTTGGTCAAACACATAATTATGTAATGACTAGCACTGTTGAGTTATAGATCACATTACCCCTAAAAATTCCCTTCTGTCCCCTTGTAAACTCATCCCCACTTCAGGAGGCTATTGATGTTTGCTATTCCTGTAGTTTTTCCTTTTCCAAAATGCTATATAAATGGAGATGTTTTTTCTGAGAGATGGGACCTCACTATGTTGTCCAGGCTGGAGTACAGTGGCTAGTCACAGGCACTACAAACCTTGAACTCCTGGCCTCAAGTGATCCTCCTGTCCCAGCCTCCCAAGTAGCTGACCAGCTAAACAGAGACTTTTAAATCTGGCTTTTCATTTAGCATGATGCTTTAGATTTATCCGTATTGTTTGATCTGTGAGTAAACTTAATGGATAGCTGGCCCTGTTAATTGTCGATTGGACTAGTTACATTTGGTAGATGCCTTCCAACTTTTAAGAAACAACAGCTTATCCTGTACTTACTTTGCTGGACATTTCATTTCATCTCAGAAGTTTCATTGCTCCAAGTTAGGTGTTCTGAGTGCCTTTTTTCCAGGATAAAATTGTTATTTTCTTTGCTTACTCTTGAGCAAATGTGTAGCCATCTATTCAGACATATGCCCCTCTTAGATTCCTTTTTCCAAAAGGTACCAGCCCTATACATACCCAGCATGACTGTTTTGCTTCTCTTATTCAATCCCCAATAAGGTGTGGAGCTATTAATAGTAAAAATTCAATATTTTATTGGCCATTGTGCTAGCTGAAGAACCCATCACATTTACCATACATGAGTATGTATGCCCCCCTCTTTACAAACTCTAGTTGTTGTTCAATGTGTCATTTTAAGAATCTTGGGAAAATTCTGGTTTTATTATAAAGGATATTTGCATTTCTTAGCAATTATTCCTTTTTAACCTAGACACTGATTTAACTTATGAAGACCCTGTGTACCAGGACCAGATTTATGGCTTGATCTTACCAAGGATTTAGGATTCATATATTGGTGTTTCCGTTTTTCTTTCTCCTTTTCACCTAATTTACCTTGTATGTCTCACTGACTCTTCAAAACTTTTTTTGGGGACAAAGCAGGGTACAAATTACTAATAGAGACTGAGTTTTCTGTGACTCATACTCATTTCTGAAGGCACCTGTTCATAGAAATGTCCTATTGGGACTTGTTCTTTACCTCAATTTTATGAATTCTGAGGTCAGGAGAGATTATAGGCTACACCAATCTCTGACTTATAATTTGTTAATAAGAAAGGATTCTAGCACTACATCACATACGCAAATCCATGTTTTTTCCTAAAATATGATTGTTATGTAGGGAATTCTGAAACATTTTGATCAATGGTGTAGTACATATTATATACTAGAAGACAAAAATCAGAACCCTACACTGTATAACGAATAATATTTGGTTAATTGAAAGTAGACATTTTCTAGTTTTGCTCCTGTTTCAGGAAATGTAGCATGTTTTATGCATTTATTTATTTTTTTAGAGGCAGGGTCTTCGATTTGTCACCCAGGCCTCTGGACTGCAGTGGCCTAATCATAGCTCACTGGACTCCTGGGATCAAGCCATCCTCCTGCCCCAGCCTCCCTCGTAGCTGGGATTAGAGATGCAAGCCACTGTGCCCAGCTTGTGTACTATTAAAACTGACTGCAAGTATAGTTACTGCCAATATTATTTCTAAACTATTCCAAAATTCATACTGGTAAATAAAAAAACAATTTTTAAAAATTATGCTGAGGCTATGCCACATTTTCTCCTTTCCCGAAGAAAACACGTGTCTTTTAGATATGGATAAACAGGTAACAATGGTCACTGAGCATGGTTTTTTTCTCTTTATGGAAACTTTGTATGTTCATGAAGACTGGCCATCATAGCTTCTTAAAAAAAATACTTTTAGCCACCAAACTACCTGTTTGTCTTCCATACCAATGCAGGAGAACTTTGACCCCAAGTATTCCCACATATTATTTGCATTAAGCATGTCACTTATGAAATGAGAAGTGATTTCAAGGATTTTAGTGCTGAATCCTCAACTGAACTTTATTTCCTTGTGCTGAACAGAACATATACACATCCATATTAAAAATAGTCATATTAGGCAAATTCAGATCTGTCAATCAAGTTTTAGTCCATAACCAAACCAGTTACAGTTAGTGAGAAACTACACAGTTATCAGGTGAACTGATTTCCTTTCTTCGTGGTTCTTTGTGGAACATATGAGAAATAAGGTGGCAAAGTACCAGTGAACATTTGGAGAAAATACCTAATTTTTTTCCTAACCCGAGTTAGCCACTGAATAGTCATCTCAGTTGGCCCATTAGGTTCCTGTGTACGTCCTCTTCTATGAGAATAAACTGTACATCATTCCTTATTTCAGATGTAAGATGCCAGGTGAATATTTTCCACAAATACCTTAACCTCATTGTTACTGGGAAAAAAAAAAATTTTTCCCCAAAAACTTTTAGCAATGAATGAGTGCACAAACAGCATTTGGATATTAATCCCATGGTGCAAGGATTTCCCACAGAGTACCTTTAATGTGTTTGCATCAGCAGCAAGCATTAGGATGTGCTTATTTGGCACTGTAAGTTAGGTGTGCAACACTACACATTAGACACCAAGTTTTCCCAACCAAATCTACGTGAATAGAAAAGCTGAACAAAAATACAGTTCTGATAAAGGTTGCATTCTCAAACCCTATAATATAAAGTAATATTTTTTTTTCACAATTGAAGGTTGCCATTTAGGATTGTTTTGTTAATGATAAATAAAAACAGGAATTATTTAGAACATAAAATACTTCACTGTTCATTACTGCTATACATTAAATGTCTTGCTATATGAAATATACCTTCAATAAGCCAAAATATTTAAAACCAGTGTTTCAAATACCAAAAATCACAGCTATGTTACTGTTCAGCAACCCCATTCAAACCCCCCACCCCCTGCCAAAAAAAGAAAAATCATAGTTGTGGCAAAAGCCAAAGTTTGCATGCTTGCATTCTGGGTTTTTAAAATAAACACCCCACTCTGCAAACTTTATGGATGCCACTGTACTTCAATCTGCCACATTTTACTTCAACAGGTAAAGCACTCTGCTGAGAATATAAAAAGTTATAAAAAGGCAATCATAAATGATTAAATATTGGTAGGCATGTCAGCCTTCTTTTAATAAAAACAAAAATAGTAATTATCATCTATTTAAATAAGTATCCTTTGTTATAGAGTGTTCCAGTTACTGAAAAAGGGCTATTAAAAACCCAACTGCCTATGTTTAAACTCTACCCCTTTTCCCTTAATACATATTTGAAGGAAATCATTTAATGTGCAAATTGGCAAAACAAATGTGGAGGAGAGGGGACTTCTTGAAATCATGTGCCCAATCAATTCTTGGTTTATTATTTTATAATACCAACTTCCAGAAAGTAAAATAACCAAAGAAATCTTAAAAATACACAAACAGACCTTCATCTTTGCATTCCTTTCCAGATAAACACAAGAAGTATATACAGCATGTTTAATAATATGCAATATGCAAAAGCTTTGTGTTGCTGTTAGCAACATCTATACCCACCCACCCTCCTTATTCACAAGTGTACCTCTACTACACACAATTACATCACTAAGCCTGTTAGTTTGAGAGGGTCTTAAATTTGTTAGAACTGGAATATCTTTGTATAGGGGCTCCACTCATTTGACTCCAGGTTATAGACTTCCACCGTATTCAGAAATTCATTGCCATCAAATCCTCCCACTGCATAAATGGTATTCCCTACAGTTGTAATCCCAGCATTGCTCCTTGGTGAAGTCATATTTCCCATCATCTTCCATTCATTTCTATTTGGATCATACATCTCCACACAACTGATGGCATGAGAACCATCAAAGCCACCACCTACAAACAGTTTTCCTAAAAGAGAAATGAGACAGAGTTTAATCTAGAGAGGCTAAAGTACAATAAGGAAAGGAAACCCTAAATCTGTCTTTTGCTTAAAAATCAGTGTTTTTTGCCTGTTCATTCTGTCAAGAAATATTTATTAAATGCCTACCAAATATGGCAAGCACCCTCTAAGGAGCTGGGGACACAAAGTGAATCCAATCGATAAAAACTCATTCCCACCGGAACTTAGGCAACTTAACAGGAGGAGGAAAAGGAAGCAGTAGCAGCATCTAAATAAAGTATAATTCTCACAATAATTCTATGTGGTAATTACTATTATTATTTGACAGTTGAAAGGAGACACAAAGAAGTTGGACAACTCACATCAAGATGCAGCTACTAAATTGCAAACCAATATAGCTCTGTGCACTGGACTTTCTGTATTAGCCCAGTGCACAGAACTAACACTCAAAAAAAGTTATAGGAAAGCAGATTTCAGATAACTAAAAAAACCTCTAGAGCTTCCCAATTGTATAAAATGATTTTGGTACAGAAATTTCTTCTGGAAACAGACATGCAGAATAGTAAATAGTTACATTATCTTCAAATGGATAAAATGTTAGCATTAAATAACTCTGAAACTTAGAAAATATTTTATTACTAATTCTCAAATTCATTAATTTCTCATCTGACCATCACTTAACCAACCTGTATCCATGTATCTGTAAAACACACTGAACAAGGTTCACAAAAAGCTGAAGGCTATAGGCCAGTAGGCTACTTGCTAGTGTGTCTACACTTAAAACTTTCACCAACTGAGCTATAGTCTAAAGGTTTTATTTCCAATTAGGTATGGAACAGACAATTGAAAAAGACTAGGGATTAGCTTTTACTTTGTTTTGCAAATCAAATTCTTTAAATTCTTACTCTCCAGAATGGGAAACTAAAATCTAAGATGATGCATTATGGGTTATGGCTTATGGAAGAAAATGACCCATCAAAAGATTGATAAATTAAGTATTATATATCAATGTGATGGTATTAGAAAATGGGGCAAAAAAAGTTATGTATCAAGGATTACGAGTCTCTGATTAGAAAAGACATTTCTAAATGAGAAACCACCAATCCCCATTGCATTGGAAGAGATGGCTGTTTCTGAATTCTTAATTATACAAGTGTGTAGCTATCACTGAAATTTTAGAACAAGCTCTTGTCACTATATATTCATCTCTCCAAATTCCAACACTCACCATCAAGAACAGCTACTCCAGCTCCTCGCCTAGCCACATTCATGGGTGCAATCAAAGTCCAGGTGTTATTTTCAGGATTGTAACGTTCTACTGTGTTCAGACAATTCCAAGACTCTGCGCCTCCGATGATGTACAAATAACCACCAAGCTCACAGACTGCAGACTGGTGTCTACCTATAAAAAGAAAAAGGAAAATTGAATCAAACCAAGATTATCGCCACATTTCCCAAAACTTTAAGCGTGTATTTCATACACTGTTGATTCACAGTTGATTCACTATTGACTCTTCTTTAAAAAACTTTAAGGGGCTGGGCGCGGTGGCTCATGCCTGTAATCCTAGCACTCTGGGAGGCCAAGGGGGGCAGATCGCTCAAGGTCAGGAGTTCGAAACCAGCCTGAGCAAGAGTAAGACCCTGTCTCTACTAAAAATACAAAGAAATTAATTGGCCAACTAAATTATATAGAAAAAATTAGCCAGGCATGGTGGCACATGCCTGTAGTCCCAGCTACTTGGGAGGCTGAGGCAAAAGGATTGCTTGAGC